>JAWNNJ010002142.1:0-20713 GCA_035045125.1 Hypselothyrea guttata
TTCGTGCGAAACGACTGTGCCACACTCTTCCCCCAACTCCTGAGCAAGGGTTCTGGTCAAGATTTGGGGGTTTTGACGGACCTTAGGCATGATTAGGCGGTCTGCCCGATCTTCAATCCTGTTTTTCCACACTTTGCATCCCCCTCCGGCATCATTTTCGGCTCTATTTAAAACATTTTAAATTGTTTTTCGCGATACACGAAATATATTCACTAGCTCAGGTACAGATTTTCCCATTTGGGGATTATAATAAGTCAGTTGGGTCACTTTAAAGGTAAATCTAGCTCCAGGCATGTTTACTAACTAAAAAAACAGGGTATATTGATCTATTTGATGCGTATTTAGCCAGATTTTGAAAATAAATGTAAAGATATGCAATCATAGCACAGCGTGCAAACCCAAAGTTAACGGCAAAGTACCGTTTTTTCTTGGAAAAGAACAAAACAAAATCGAAAACTGAAGTGTGTAAAGAGTTTCTTGACAGTGTCAAAAATGTGTAAACTCATAATTTGTTGCTTAAAAATTGTTCCTTGCATTATTTTGTTTTCATTTTTGTACATACTTATTAGAAATACTCTATATAATAGTTCTGCATTTTAAAAAATTTAAAAAACTTAACCAAAAGCGCTATTTTTCCCATGCAAAGTCCAAAAATATTTTGTTTTTGCAGTGTGTAAACAGTTTCTTGACATACTGTATGTACCTATCGACAGTGCTTTTTTTTCTCATTTTATTTATATTTACAATCTGTCTTTTTAAACAATAAGTAAATTTTATAATTAAGTTTAATTTTAACAGAAATAGCAGTTCCCCAGTGAGTCCTGCTATTATATATAACTTCTTTTCAGTTTATTTTTATTTTACCTATCGGGGAGATCGAGGATATGGTATCTTTTCAGTCTTCTTAATGTTAAACTATTGTCTACTAGACATAAGGCTAAATTATTTTCGTGATTGTGGAGTCTATCGATGTATTTATTACTTATTTTATTTATTTCTTCTTTTATTGTTGGTATGTTAAGGTCTTTGTGGATATTTGAATTTCTTATATAAAAAGGAGCATTGACAATTTGACGCAAAGTTTTTGATTGGTAACGCTGTAAGATTTCGATATTAGTGTTGCTCGCAGTTCCCCAGAGCTGTATAGCGTAGGTCCAAACAGGCTTCAGTATGGATTTGTAGAGGCGAATTTTGTTTTCCAACGTGGTTTGTGATTTTCGACTTATCAACCATGACATTTTTAGTGTTTTAAGTCTCATTTGCTGACATTTTGCTTTGATGTGGTTTTTCCATGTAAATCTGCGGTCGAGATGCAAGCCGAGATACTTCACACAGGTACTTTGTGGAATTGGTGAGCCGTTAAGTGACACATTTGGGCAGCTACCTGGTCTTAACGAGAAGGTTATTTGGACTGATTTCAGGGAGTTGATTCTAATTTTCCATCGAGAGAACCGATCTTCAATAAGGCTTAGCTCACACCACAGGAGTTCGGAAGCTTCAATTCTAGATGTGCTTGTGGCCAAGACGGCTGTGTCATCAGCATATGTTGCAACAGTGCAATTGTTGGTAACTGGCATGTCGGCCGTATATAGGGTGTAAAGAAATGGTCCCAATACGCTTCCTTGTGGGACGCCTGCGTTAATTAGAACCAGAATGAGCGGAGCAGATCAGTCGGACGGGCCCGACTGTCTTATACCAGGTGCCAAAGCTCGCGCTGCGCGCTTGCAAATACAGTATAAAATGTATTTAAATATCTTAAATATAATTTTATAAAACTATCACACTTGTATGCCATGCTTTACAGGCCGCACTGCTAAAGGGCGAGCGCCGTAACGCCTGAAATATTGTTTCGTTCATATCTCTTGTGTTTTATGGCCGATTTTAATGCGCTTTTCAGGATAGGTAACTACTATACACAAGAGTATATATTCCGAGTTTCAACGTTCTATGTTCAATATTACGCTTGTTATTCGGTTTTTATCAATTAAGCCATAAAGGGGGCGTGGCATCCAAAATTTGAAAAAATCCTCATCTGTGTATAATATAGACCTACCAATTACTGAAGAAAGAATTCATGTAAATAGTTTAGTGTCGTTTAAATTGGCGAATGTATTTTATTTCATTCGTTGTAGGCGGCAGGGGCGTGGCATTCACGATTTGAAATAAACATGATCTGCGCATGGTACATACCTTTCAAAAGCGACCAAAACGGCTGCTCTAGCTTTTATAGACAGACGGACATCGCTAAATCGACTTAGCTCGTCTCCCTGATCAAGAATATATATACTTTGTGGGGTCTGCCACGCCTCCTTCTGGCTGTTACATACATTCGCACAAAGTTATTAACCCTGTTTTCACATTTTTCAAATGGGCACAGGGTATAAAAAGTGTTGATGTGTCGTTTTTCTGCTGCACGTAAAAGCATCTAATGGTCAGATATGATTTGATTAATAAGTAGTACGGAGCAGGTAGCCATTTCTTTAACTTGTACAATAAACCATTGTGGCATACGCGATCGAACGCTTGTTGGACATCAAGAAATGCAGCAGTGCAGTATTTTTTGTTTTCAAAAGCAGAAACTATATCATTAATGACCCTGTGACATTGCTCAGGGGTCCCATGACCTCTCCTGAATCCGAATTGATATTCAGGAATGATGGAGCGTTCGTCCAAAATTGGCAACATTCTCTTCAATAGTATTTTTTCAAACACTTTCGAGAATATTGTCAGCAGACTAATGGGACGGTATGATGCCAGTTCCGTTTCTATTTTGTTTGGCTTTAGGATCATAATAATCTCTGCACATTTCCATTGACTTGGGAAGTGGTCTAGTCTGAGAATTGCGTTAAATACAAGAGTACGAAACCGAATGCATTTTGGTGGTAAACATTTTAGGGTGATGCCGTCTATTTTATCAGGGCCTGGTGCTTTTTTATTGTTCAAGCATTTGATTTCTGTCACAACTTCTTCGTATTTGATGCTTTTAATAGGCAGGCTCATTTGACAGGGTGACTCAAGAAATTGTTCAACTTCAGTCTCTGTTATAGAATTATTTATATCGTTTGGCTGAAACACTGAGTGCAGATGTTGTGCAAATGCTTCCGCTTGTTCATTATTAGACCTACACCAAGTTCCATTGCTTTTACGAATATTTATGTTTCGTTTAGCTGGTCTCTTTAGGTATTTAGTCGCCCTCCATAGGTTGTATTCGTTGTTGCAGGAATTAGGGTCTAAATTTCTCAGATATGCTGCTAGAGATTCATTGCGTAAGTTCGACAGCAGTTGTCTAAGCTCAGATGCAGCCTTGTTGTATAATCTTTTGTCAGCAGGGTAGTGAGTTTCTTGCCAGCGTTTACGTAGGTTCCCTTTAATTTGTATTTTTTGTCGAAGTTCGGTTGAAAGGTACAATTGGTTTGGCTGTTGAGCATGATTCGTATTTCTGAAGCTCGCTTTATGAATTGTATTTGTGAAAAGCTCCACAGCATAGTCTATCTCCTCTCCTGTTTTTAACGAAATGTCCAGGCTTGTAGCAGAGTCTAAATAGCTTTTAAATTAAGTTGCTATTATTGGAGAATGATCTGAGTTAAGGTCAAAGCTTTCCATTACTCGCATGTGTGATTGTGGGATTCCAGAGAATACAACGAAATCAATCAAATCTGGAATTTTTTGACTATCAGTTGGCCAGTATGTAGGCTTACCAGTTGACAAAGTTGTTATGTTATTGTTTCGTATGCATTTGTATAACTCCGATCCCTTCGGGTTAGTCAATCTGGATCCCCACCATGGATGTTTGGCATTGAAGTCGCCGCTCACAATGTTCAAGCATGAACATATTTTCATGATCACATGTGTAAATGCTGTTTACAGGCCGTTGTATTATGTAAGGTTCTGATAGCAGCAAGACTTATAAAAAGATCAAACTAAAATTAACATTACATAACATTGTACCTCCAACAAAGGAGACTATTGATAACTTAAGAATTGTTAGCACTTATGTTTATTTTAAGATAAGGAGAATTGTATCTCCAGCCATATGGCACGTACGTTTCTAAGATAAGGATAATTGTATCTCAGCACTTATGTATATGCTAAGCAAAGACAATTGTATGTAAACCTTAATACATAGCGATATTTTCCTATAAATAAAGGGACTGGCTGCTGAGCCAGGCAGTTAGCGTTAGCATTTGTAACTCATTAAAACTCGTTGTTTCCTTTACACACAATAAACTTTGTTCCCAGTCCTTGGAAAAAGTTTTTAAAATCGAGTTCTTTTATTGTGAATCTTGGTGGGAGATAAATCGCTGTGATTGATACATCTGCGAGCATGCATTTGATCTCAATTGTGGCAGCCTGCATAGCATTTTCCCTGGTACTGTCCATGATTTGAAATTTAAGCCCCTGCTTGTCAATAATTGCAGCACCTCCATGAGCTCTATCCGACGGATGGTCAGCTCTTACTATATCGTATCCAGTAACTTTAAAAAAAGATTTGCTTGTGAAGTGTGTTTCCGAAATAAGCATGACGTCAATGGAATTCGTTTTTAAAAATAAAGATATTTTATTTACATGGTTGGGAAGCCCATTGGCATTCCATATTCCTAAGTTTAGATTTATTTGCATAGCTTATTTACAAGTAACATTATCATGTAAAGTAAATTATTGGTAAGTTCAAATTGTTTTTCTAGAAGCTGTTCTATCCTCTCTAGAGAGGTGTTCGAGATGCTATTTCCTGCAGCAGCTTGAGCGTATGATTGATAATCTTTGGGTTGTTGGGTCGAATTGTTAAACGGAGCAAATGATTGAGATGTAGCAGGATCATTTTTATTATTGTCAACTTTGGTGTTTTTCAGGTGGTGGCGTCCGCTTACTAATTTTTTTGATATAAGTTCTTGATAGACTCTACACCCTTTGTAACTAGCAGCATGATCTTCGTTGCAGTTGGCACATTTTGCTGGTTGCTCTTTATCTTTTGGACAAATGTTACTGGGATGGTTAGAAGAGCATTTCACACATCTGTGACTTTTGGCACAATAAGACTTTGTGTGTCCAAATTCCTGGCAACGATAGCACTAAACTATTTCTTTGGTTTTACGGGGTGGTTCTATATTAACAACAGCGTTACCAATGTGTTTAACTTTGTATTATATATTTCTAAGTTCTTATTGTTGGGCTCAATGTCTAAGTAAAACAAATTCAATGGCTCTTTGGTTACACGACTTTTGATATTAATAATGTTTCTAACAGAATGACCTTTGGACTCCACATCTTTTTTAATTAAGTCGATATCCGTTGAGAAGTGCAAATTCTTAATAACAACTCTGAATGCCCTCTCATGTTTAAGCTGGTATGTGTGAAATTTGACGAAATCTGTAGTAAGAGTTTTAACAAGTTTCCTGTATTCTTCAATAGAATTGAACTCTTACATGACCATCGCGTTGTACTTTATAAAAGAAAAGCTCTTTTTTAATTTTAGTCTCGAGATAAACTAGCATTCCTTTTATATCACTGACTTCAGATAAGAATATAGGTGGCGGCTTGGCAGATTCATTTAAAGTGTCTTCAGTTATCATGTCCAGTACTTCGTTTTCGTCTTCATTTCCGTTATTTGGCGTACTGTCGCTTAGGAGGGCGTATTGATTGGAGCTTGTGCTGGGTGCAAAGTCCAGTGCATTTTTTTTCTTTAGCAGTATCGGAGAGACTTGGTTTTGTCGCTTGATTGCTTTTGGCTTCGGTTTTACTCTCTGCCAGCTCCAAACCGTTGTGTCGTCTTCGTCGTCGCTCATGATAACAACAATTTGTTGCTGCTTATTAGCAACCACCGATTTTCGTTTTCGTTTTGTTTTGTGAATCGAATAACTGCTTTGTGAATCGAGTAACTGTTAATAATAGCTTCAGCGTAAACTTTAACTCGAGGAGTGTTTGATCGCGACTCATCGACAGTGCTGATATTCAAATCGTCAAATTAAATTATATTTATCAAAAAGCATATGAATTTGTTTAAATTATATTTATTTAATCACACTCAACATAGCAAACACATATTATCCTGTCTGTATTTAGTTTTTGCCGTTGCTGTTTCTGCTTTTAGAGTTTTACAACTGCTTTATTTTCTATCAGCTAGTTTTAATGAATCAGAGTGGGTGCAAACAGTAAAATAAAGATGATATTCAGATATTTATTTAACGCCAAGCCTAATTCCAACTGTGGGAATGTGGAATGAAGATTAGCCTTTGTTTTACTCATTGGAAATAACGTTTTTCCTGTAATAAAAGGATTAGATCTCGCACCTCACAAACAAAAAATGATACAAACAGTGGGTTTTTAATAGTCATATCGCTCATTTACCAGAAGAGTGTCATAACTCAAAAAACGCAATTTTTTAGTTAATAATGCAGTAATGTTTGTTGGTTATTAATCTATGTTGTGTCACAATTTCATTATCCTATCTTCAATACACAGAGCGTGAGAAGAAAATATGTGGCTCCGCTTTGAATGGAGATACACGGTGCTTGAAAACTTTAAACGCGTTTATTTCGAAACGCACTTTTTTGAGTTATGACACTCTTCTGGTGAATGAGCGATATCATATGATATATAACGAAAAATCGGGCCAGCATGGCCAAGAGTTATTTCTTTTTTCATTGTATTTTTATATTAAATATGCCTAATTTTTGCTGGAAAACAATGCGGCAGCTAATAGAACGTACATAGCAAAAGTTATTGTTTTTGTGTTTTCTTTAAAAATTACAACTATGTATTTATGTTGCGAGAAATTAATATTAATATTTTTTTAATATTAGCGTTAATGTATATTTATATAAATTATAGTTACATCTACAGCTTAAACTGAATTTGGAGTGTTTTTCGTTTTCGTTTTTGTTTTTGATTTCATTGAACTTTACGAATCTTCAGGCGTCGAAGAAGTTGCATGGACGCTTTATGCGATATATATATGATTTATATATAAAACTTCAGTTTAAACTGCAGTTAACTACAGCCGGATGTTGATGTTGTTGTTGTTGTGTTTGCTGTTATTATTACTGTAGATTTAATGCGTACATGAATAATTGCTTCAGGCTGTGGTTTAAAAAATAACATCTTATGCCGTTGTTGTGGTTGTAGTTGTAAATGTAATTGTTGTTGATGTTGCTGCTGTTCTGGCGGTTATTGCAGGCTGCTGCCTCTGCTTGGGGCGGTCACTGACAGCACTGCTTGCGCACATCAGCTGTAACAGTCGGCTTCACATCGATTGGCTCCACGTTCGAGGGACGAATAACATCGCCTTCCGGGGGATCTCTGATTTGTTTCTGCGACACAATGCGATATATCTCTGTGGAGCGAAGAAATTAATATAAATTCCGATTTGGATTAGTCGCCTACTCACCTGTGAGTATGTTTTGGAATGCGGTTTCAACGTTCGTCGAATCGAGAGCCGATGTTTCTATGAAACTCAAACCATTGCGTTCCGCGAACAGTTTCGCCTCATCCGTCGGCACCGAGCGCAAATGCCGCAAGTCGGACTTGTTGCCCACGAGCATTATAACGATATTCTGATCGGCATGGTCGCGCAGCTCCCGCAGCCATCGCTCCACATTTTCGTACGTCAAATGCTTGGCAATGTCGTACACGAGCAGCGCTCCTACGGCACCGCGGTAATAAGCAGAGGTGATGGCCCGATAGCGCTCCTGTCCGGCCGTATCCCAAATTTGCGCCTTAATTGTCTTGCCATCCACCTAAAGAGCAGAAAATAGCAATTACTAAATAATATTATATGAGTTCACTTCCATGTCAAAAAAAAAACACATTTATTTTGTAGCGCTCTTAGAATTCGCTTGATTTACATTTGGGGCAAATACTTTTGATTGGGTTTTTCTAGGTTTCTGGGTTTTCCCAAATCCCTTCAGCAAATGCCCATTTTATTTTCTTTTATTTTCATTCCCAGATTTACATTTACATTTACTTTTGAACAACATTTACTATTTAACTTTGAAGTACACATTTACATTTTGTTAATTAGACCCTGTACTTTAAAAAAGTAAAAAGGGCTATTAATTTAGTGCAAATGACAGCTGTGTGTAACAGGCAGAAGGAAGCGTGGTAAACCCCACTAAGTATATATATTCTGACTCAGGACGACGAGCTGAGTTGATATAGCCATGTCCGTCTGTCTGTCTGTCTGTCCGTCTGTCTGTATGAACACCTAGATCTCGGCAACTAAAAAAAATAGAGACACCATTTCTTGCCATGCATGTTCTCTATTACCGTAAGCAGCACGAGTTTGTTTCAGATTTATGACATCTCGCCTCCTTCCTCCGCGAATCATTAAAAAACTACACCCATCTCAAAGATTTAAAAAATGATAAGCTCACAGCAGCCACAATAATAAAGCTGTAGACTTGTAATTTGGCATGTACGTAGTTTATGGCATTCTCCACCGATAATATAAATTTATTTATGATTTGAATTAGAATTAGCGAAGATATGCAATTTTTTTTAAATGGGTATATGTGCCACTGCAGCCACAATAACAAAGCTACAAACGTGCAATTTGGCATGTATGTAGCCTACAGAATTATCCGTCGATGTTGTGCATTGCATTACAAACGGACAAGAAACAGCGAAGTTATGAACCAATGAATTGTTTTATAAATGTATGTAAGCGCCACTACAGCAACAGTTTAAAGGCTATCGACTTGGGATGTGATATGTACGCAGCCTATGGCATTATCCATCAACGCTGTGAATTATATTACCAACGGAAAAGAAACAGCGAAGATAGCGCAGACAGAGAAGCCGCCTAGATCTTGCAAACTATAAGAGCTAGAAATACCATTTTTTGGTATTTATGTTCTCCTATGCAACCATCAGATCAAGTTAGTATGGGTTCCTCCGCTTACCGAAAAACCAATTTAGGAACAGTTTGCTGTTTTAAAGCTCAAGTTTTAAAGCTAAAGATTTGGGATGTGGCATGTACGTAGTCTATGACAATCCCCATCGATGATGTGAATTATATTACGATCGAATAAGAAACAGCGAAGAAAACACAAAGTACAGGGTCTCCTACAGTCGGTTGCGTCCGACTGTAGCTCCGTCCTTACTGGTTTTTTCTAAATTACTTGTCGACATTAAATTAATAAATAAAATATTTTAATATTTTGATACACCCCCGAATGAAGAGGATCTTTAGTGTTTAGTCGACTCACCTCTATGCTTCGTGTTGCGAACTCGACGCCAATTGTCGACTTTGACTCCAAGTTGAACTCATTGCGCGTAAAACGCGACAACAAATTACTTTTGCCTACGCCCGAGTCACCAATAAGCACAACTGCAAAAAAAGCAAAAACAACAATGCAAAATGGCTGAATGAAATTGGTTTAAGAAATCATTAACAAGTTGCATAACTTAATACATCAGCCTCTTGTGTTCCTTTTTTTTTTACTCATTGAACAACATTTTAAACAACACAATTTAACTAGTAAAAGACAATTTTTAAAAACAAAATCTAATTTAATTTATAATTAATTTTATTTATAAAAATCTCGCGGGCTAGTGCCCGCAAGACATGACAGTCGGGCAAGCCCGACTGTCTTATACCCTGTACCAAAGATCGGCCTTGTTGGAACAGTATTCTATTTAAAATATATTTTTAATCTAATTCAATTTATATTGCGAATACCAACTTTCTACTGTTTATCTTTTGTGTATCGTATAGTGTAAATGGTATATCGGGATATTATTATATGTAGCATAGCCTACTACTACATATATACATCAAAATTATAGTTAAAATTAAAAAATATAAAGATTTTTAATTAATTATAATTCTTTTAATAATGGACCGATTTAAATTGAAATTCGTAAAATTGGTAGGTATTAATCATCTCCACAGTTCGTAGAAGAAACAATTTACTTAGATAAATTTATATGTCTTAAATTGATCAATGTATTATATTTATGGCCATTGTTCGCGGTAGGGGCGTGGCTTCCAAAAATTGAAATAAACTTGTTCTGCGTATGGTATACACCATTCAAAAATGACCAAAACGGCTTCTCTAGCTCTTATAGTTGATCAGATCGACGCGTTCAAATCAGTCAATGTATTATATTTATGGCTATTGCTCGCGGTAGGGACATGGCATCCAAAATTTGGAATAAACCTGTTCTGCGTATGGTATTCACCTTTCAAAAATGACCAAAACGACATCTCTAGTTTTTGTAGTTGCGACGCGTTCATACAGACAGACGGACAGACAGACAGACAGACGGACATCGCTAAATCGACTAGACTCGTCTCCCTGATCAAGAATATATATACTTTGTGGGGTCTGCCACGCCTCCTTCTGCCTGTTACATACATTCTGACAAAGTTATTAACCCTGTTTTTCCCATTTTTCAAATGGGCATAGGGTATAATGAAATTTATTTTACTTCATTGCCTACATTAATTTCCAAGCCATATTCGAGAGTCTTTAACTCTTCGACCAAATGATGAAATGAACCATCATTACCGTATTTTTTTAAAGTCGATGTGGATATAAACGCAGCAGGAAATATATATTTTAGTTTGGAAATTATATGATAAGGCAATAGAGGAAAACTGATATAACAACCACAGATAGACATTTTATGATTACCCAACGGATTATCAATTTCAAAGTCGTCAAAATACAAATTATAGGGTATAATTTGAAAATATCAGCGCTGCAAAAATTTATATTTGACTTAAGTTTACTGTTTTCAATAATATTCAGTGTCGCGCTTAAATTTTTTTGGTTCAGTATATAAGTTGAATGCTTTCAAAATCTTAAAGAACAAATGCTCTGTTTTAATTAATTGAAAAGGATTTTCGCAAAAATAAAAAATTTCTTTAAGTTCATTACTTATTTTATTATTTTATTTTATTTATTACTTATTTGTTACTTCAAGCTGATTTGAATGCTTTCTTATCTTGGTGTAAGATTAATCAGCTCTGCTTGAACTGCTCCAAGTGTAAGGTGATGTCGTTTTGCAGGAGCCAGCCCAAAGATTTTAATTACATGATCGGTGTCAACGATTAGGCGCACGGGACTTTTCTATATGAATACAACACAAAGTAAATTTCTCGAACTCATTGTATTCAAGATGTACTTAGCTTGTGAAGTGGGCGAAGGGGTCCCTCGGTGGGCGATTCGTTCCAGAATGCCTTCGTCCTGGTCGATCCGTTCATCAGCTGCAGTTGCCGCGTGCAAGGTATGGGCTTGTCCGTGAAGCGCGCGGTCGTGTCGGACGATGCCGTCTCAATCTTACCTCGAGACAGGTATTGTACGTCCGTTAACGGTCCTAGCAGCGGGCTCATATCAGGCAGCGAAGACTCGGTTGGCCGGAGGTCCTGGTGTGGATCAGTTGCCTGAGATTCCACACTCACCCCTGCGAGCAAATGGCTGTCGATCGTGCCCCGCAGTACATGCTCAACTCTACATAGAGGACTGTGTACGCTCGTTGACGGTTCGAACAGCAGGCTCAAGCCGGAGTGCGACTCAGCGTCGGCTTCAGTTGGAGAGAGATCGAAAGGGTTGAGATCTTGCGTTGTTGTGGGTGTGATCAGCGTAACCGGCTGATCACTTGGGGCGTTTGGTAATTCAGCCAGACTCTGCCCCTGGAGACTGGCGGTGCTTAGTTTTCCGCTGCGGTAGGAGCTGCACTAGATCTAACGGAATTCCGGCGACGTTGGTAACGGCGTCTATTGCGGTTAGGCGCGGGCGGCGGTGGAGGCAAAGGCGACTCAACGGCAACGTTGAATACGGTGCCGACATGGCCTCATGGCCTCATGGCCAGATGCAAGCACATTGTTAAAGACAGCGCGGCCCAAACGGTCCAGTTCCAGCGCGAAATCCTCCAACGATTCTGTTGCTCCTTGGGTGCGGCTGTGGAACTTGATGTAGTTCGCAGGTGTGTTCTCTTTAAAGTAATATGAGTGCCGCGTGTTCGTTGGCAACGTGGCGTAATATCGGCTGGCTCGACCTTTCAGACATAACCTCAATTTGAGGCACATCATGCGCTCGGGCAGACCATAGACTATGGACATGTCCTCAAAGAGCTGCTGAAAATCCGCCCAGGGCTTATTATTACCATTATTATTATTATTATTATTACCATCGAACGTAGGGAACGGCTCCATTATTGGCACAGAGAAACCGTAGTGCAAAGCGTCGGCTTCACGTGCTGCTTCCCCTTGCGGCATGCCTAGGCCTGCCGGCGTGCTAGAGTATGGCCTTTCTGCATCCGATGCCCGGGGCAGCACTGGGGTACGCCCTAGCTGGGCTCGTGGGGCCACCTTCTCTGTCTGCTCCACACGTGGGCGTATGGCCTCTGTCCAGGAACGCTCTAGTGACGCCCACATATTCGCGAAGCGATCCTCCAAACGCGCGGTCATCTCCGCAGTTGCGGCAGTAAACTGCTTTGGATGAGCACTCACTTACGTGTCTTTTTCATGTTGGCGGCGCGCCGATCGTTTAGACGCCATCGTGGTTGAGGTTAAAACCGAACACTAACCCCACACCTGACACCAATGTAGCGATTTTTGCCTTCGTTGGTTCGCCACGGGTTGGCCGAGCGGTGGCAATCCTTGCCAGGTGGGGCTTGCCGCACACACAAACATGAAAAATACAGGCAAGCAAAACTAACCGCGTACACACGGCGTTTATTGTCTTCAAAAGTAAACCGCGCACACAAAAGAATCTCGTTGCTACATTAACAAATCGCTCGCGTTGTAGAAAAACGTTAAATTGGCTTCGCTGCTGAAAAATACGTGAAGTTGGCTTCGCTGCTAACGACGGAATAACTGTAGAAAGGGTATCGGCGAATGTGGCGGCCGGACGATCATGTGTGCCCGGAACTTATGCAGAATGCTTTGAATACAGTTCTCTCCTCACAAGAGCCACGCAGGCTCTGTGGATCTGTCGCCGCCTTGTTGGTTAGACGTGGGGCCTAACCCCAAAATACATCATGTGGATATTCACCATGATGGTATGACCTGTTGTAACTTATGCTGCCCTTGTATGGTGGCCAAAGACGCAACAGGTCACCGCCGCCTCTAAATGTAGCAAACTACAGAGATTGCTATGTTTAGCGCTGACAGGTGCCATGCGCACGTGTCCCACTGCAGCTATTGAGTTAATCCTTGGACTAACACCGCTGCATTTGTTCATTCAGAAGGCAGCTTGCGAAAGTATCCTTCGTATAAAGCTCACTACTGGGCTGCTAGACGCCAACTCCAGGCATGCTAGCCTACTAAATTTGGTTCCTGGCTTATCGATCTACACCAGAGTAGATTTTAAGATCAAGGAACTTTGCTTCGGGGTAAAATTTAGAACTCTATTTCCAGACTGTACGAATGGATTGATGGCAACCCTTGCAATGGCTGCGTTCACGGCCGTTGCGCTCCATGGAGCGATTAACCGATAACGATTATTTTGCAAAATTGCAACCCTAAATGTGGCATAATTGTAAAATCTCGTGGAGCGCATGTAGCATAAAATTTTTGCGCTCCATTGGATAAAATTATCGCTCCATGCAGCGAACACAGCTGTTTAAATTTGAAGATGTAAAAATTTATCGAGTTATCGCTCCATGGAGCGCAACGGCCGTGAACGCAGCCAATGATCCCAGGAACCTGCATTGGTATACTGACGGGTCGAAAACTGACAAGGGAGTTGGTCCTGGTGTGTATGGACTAGAGACCTGCATGAATGTATTTATTTCAAGCTCCATAGTACTGTACAGTAGTATTGAGTTGTCAAATATACTGTACTCATTTGTTACTGTACTCATTTTTTACTGTACAGTATATTCGAGACGTCAGAGAAACAGTGTACACTATTTGTACTGTACTCATTTGTTACTGTACACATTTGTTACTGTACTCATTTGTTACTGTACAGTATATTCGAGACGTCAAAATTATGAGTACACTAATTGTACTCACTTTCAATGAGTACACTATGAGTTGTACTCTTCATATATGAGTGCAATAATAATATGATATAAAATAGTATAATATAATATAATAATAATATCTAAGATATTAGTTGAAAAAATAAAATATGTAGCAACTATCCAACACTGCATCTAAATATTCCATACATAAATAATTAAATAAAAAATAATAGCTACACCCAATAACGATATAGAAATAGTAAAAAAAAAGCAAACTTGCTCTTCTGAAAAATTTATTTATTTAAATTTAGCGTAGTTGAAGCCAATTAACCAAAATTTGATAAAATTGCCCTTTTTTATTTCCACCCACAAATAAGCTACATATCTAAATTTAACGAAGTGCAAAAGGAACAAACTCTCCAAGGTATTGCAGAAATATTGATAGATACTCAACTAATAATAATAACAAGGACCAATTAACAATGTTGTGGTGTGCAAAAAAAAATTAAAAAGAAGTACCAGTTTAGCAACGGAATATACAGTAAAAAATAGACGCATCATTGGATAAACAAAATTGGCGCAGTTTTTTCTAATCGTTATTGCCACATCATTAGACCCTTTACTTTAAAAAAGTAAAAAGGGTCTATTAGTTTAGTGCAAAGAGGAAATGTATGTAACACCCAGATGGAAGCGTGGTAGTCCCCACAAAGTATATATATTCTTGATCAGGACGACAAGCCGAGTCGATATAGCCATGTCCGTCTGTCCGTCTGTCTGTCTGTCTGTCTGTCTGTCTGTCCGTCTGTCTGTCTGTATGAACACCTAGATCTCAGCAACTATAAGAGCTAGAGACACCATATTCGGGATTCAGGTTCCCCTATTCAGTAAGCAGCACGAGTTTGTTTTAGATTTTGGATACCTCCCCCCCTTCCCACGCAAACCGCAAAAAGCTGCTGTAGCCGCAGTTTCAAAGCTATTGATTTGTAATTTGGTATTTAACTAGTTTATGACATTATTTATCGACGCTGTGAATTTTGTTTCGATCGGATAAGAAACAGCGAACATATGCCACAGACAATTTGCCGCACTAGGCAGAGGGGGTGGTGGGGGGGGGGGGGGGGTGTGCCTTGCATACGCGGGTAACTTAGTGTGTGTGCGTCTGATTGTGTTTGTATGTACATATACTCAAAGTAAAGGGTCTTCTACGGTCGGTTACGTCCGACTGTAGCCTCCGTCCCACTGATCTGCCCCGTCCCTATATTTTTTTTTTGTATCAGAGTAGGTTAGATTTGACAGCTCTAATACTGTACAGTAGGTGTACTCACACTGCACCCATATTTTAGTGTACTCATTATACCCTGTGCCCATTTGAAAAATGGGAAAAACAGGGTTATTAACTTTGTGCGAATGTATGTAACAGGCAGAAGGAGGCGTGGCAAACCCCACAAACTATATATATTCTTGATCAGGAAGACGAGCTGAGTCGATTTAGCCCTGTCTGTCTGTCAGTCTGTCTGTCTGTTTGGATGAACGCGTCGATCTCAGCAACTACAAAAGCTAAAGATGCCGTTTTGGTTGCTATAGATAGGTAGTTATATTACGCAGATCAAGTTTATTTCAAATTGTGGATGCCACGCCCCCTTTACGCCCAAAATTCAATAAAACTCACACAACCTCGTGTTTTTTACCATAAAAAGTTGAATAACAAGCGTAATATTAAACATAGAAGATTGTTGTTGTTGCTCTGTTGTATTATATTTAACTATCCTGAAAAGCGCAGTAAAATCGGTTAAGAAACACAGGAGATATAAGATTCACAATAGTTTAACTTAAAAATTCAAAAACAAGCGTAATATTAATCATAGAATGTTGTTATTTTGTATATATACTCTCTTCTATTATATTTAACTATCCTGAAAAGCGCATTGAAATCGGTCAATAAACAAAGTAGATAAATGCTACGCAATTGGCAGCGCAGCCCAGCAGTGCAGCAGCAGCAGCAGCGCTGGCGCACGTAAAAAGGGAAGAAGAGGAAGTACTGCTGATACGCTTAGTGTGACAGTTTATAAAATTGTATATAAAATAAAAGACACAGTGTATTCTACAGTCGGGCCCGTCCGACTGATCTGCCCTGTCCACATTTTTTTCTACTGTACAACATTGAAGTATGACAGCACTCACTCATACTCAAAAAATATATGGACGGGGCAGATCAGTGGGACGGAGGCTACAGTCGGACGTAACCGACAGTAGGAGACCCTTTACTTTGTCTACATGAACTCACAAACACTATCAGCGGCACACGCACGAAACTACACTACCACACCACCCCCCTCTGCCTAGTGCGGCCAATTGTCCGTTCCATATTTTCGCTATTTCTTATCCGAAAAAATTCGCGCTTCGCTTGTGAAGTCAAATATAATCGTATCTGGCAATGCTGTATATCGTTTGAAAGGTATTGGCAACACCTTTAAAATGACATATAGTTTGTTTACTTGAGCTTCCACGTTAAAAAATTACAATTGATTGAAATGGAGTTCACAAACGCAGAAATTCGGGCAATTTTGAAATTTTATTTCGCACAAGGAAAAACTGCTGCGGAATCTCGCAGACAGATTATTGCTGTCTTAGGAGATAACAAACTTTCGATTCAAACTGCCGAACAGTGGTTTAGGCGATTCCGAAGTGGCAATTTTGATACCGAAACACCCAAGCCTTCCGGACGACCAGTGACCGTTGATACGGATAAAATCATGGAAATAGTGGATCGAGATCGTCATGTGACTATTAGAACCATCGCAGAGGAGCTGCAACTAAGCACGGAAACCGTCCATAGGCATTTAAAGTCGAGACATTTAACAAAAAAGCTCGATGTATGGGTGCCTCATGAGTTATCCCAAAAAAATCTTTTCGACCGTGTATCAATCTGCGAATCTTTGTTGCACCGTAATAAACTCGACTCATTTCTGGATCGGTTAGTCACTGGTGATGAAAAATGGATCACATATGACAACATACAGCGTAGTCCAAGCCAGGACTGACGGCTCGGAAGGTGTTGCTGAGTGTATGGTGGGATATCAAAGGAATTATCCATTATGAAGTGATGCCCTATGGCCAAACCATCAATTCTGACCTCTACTGTGAACAACTGGAACGATTGAAGATTGCACTTGAACAGAAGCGGCCAGCCATGGTAAATCGTAAGGGCGTTGTGTTCCATCATGACAACGCCAGGCCCCATACATCTTTGGTGACGCGTCACAAGCTACGGGAGCTTGGTTGGGAAGTGTTAATGCATCCACCTTACAGTCCGGACATTGCCCCAAGCGATTACCATCTGTTTCTGGCCATGCAAACTTTTTTCGGTGGACAAAAATTGAGTTCAAGGGAGGATTGTGAAAATCGAATCGCCGAGTTTTTTGCCAGTAGGGACAAGGACTTCTTTAGGAGAGGCATATACAAGTTACCATCAAAATGGCAGAAAATCATCGAAAACAACGGTACATATATGACTTAAATCGGACAATGCTAACTATATTAAAATAGTTGTCAAAAATCAATAAAGAAACCGGTATGTCATTCCCAACAACCTAATAGTTAAAAAGTAGAAATAAGGCTTAATTTTTAAAAATAAAGGAATTTATTATTATTTTGAAAACCTCCCCCTGTAAAAATTTATTTTATTGGTTACTTTTTTTCGCGGGAAGGTCTCGATATGTATATACTTTGTAAGGTTTGCCACGCCCCCTTCAGCCTGTTACATAAATTCTCTCAAAGATTTTAACCCTATTTTCACCCATTTTTTATGGGTACAGGGTGTAAAAAGCAGTCTTTTTAATAAAAGGATAGAAAACAGGACAACACTTTTCAGCCTTTGAAATTCTTATGGTTTACTTGTAAAATTAATTCCAAGGCTAAATTAATATTTTCGTCATCTTTGGCGCTTGATTCTTGATCTTTTAAATATTTCTCTGCCTGAAGCCCGATAGACCGAGCATCGATTGCCCAAGACTTTGACTGTTATAAGGCATTAGTGGTGATCCAATGATTATTGAAACGATTCAATCACACTCGTCTTTATAACATTTTTTTCAGTTTAGGGCAAGAAAAGTACAGATCTGTCAGGAAAAAGGCTAAATTGGCATCGCTGTTGGAAATGGTCCCTTCTACAAGCCATGATGGAATTATACAAGGTGGTCCACTCGGTTGCCGAAGTCGTTCGGCCTTTGGTGCCTAATTTCAGTGCGTGTTTGCTTTTCTATGCAACGCTCTCTCACGCGTTCTCTCTCCCGGGGACTAATTTGCCGAGTGGACCACCTTGTATAATTCCATCATGCTACAAGCAACGCATCAGCATCAATTAACTGTTCGTTTATCAACACTGTTTATTTTAATGTTCAACACCTGTTTAGTTGTTGTTTATGTGACATGCGACAATTCGCATTTCCTCAAACTATCGTGATCTCTTTCTCTCTCCGCTGCCTGGACAGAGGTGAGTTATCAGCATTTGTTTGATTGCTTGGCAGCACTTCGTAAGCAACAGCTAACGGTGATTCATTGCGATAACTCGCCCCCCCTTCTTGGGCTTCTATTGAGAATTTACAGCTAACACCTAATAGGAGGTGTATGATGTATGCAAAAATAAAATCATCGCAAAATAATTGAGTTTTCATCATTCACTGGAACAATGATTAAACGCTTATCGTATTCGCTCAATGAGTAATACTTCCAAAAATGTCGATAATTTGTTGCCGACTAATTTCTAATACAAGCTTAGGTGTATGTTGGTGTGCAAGCGAGAGAACAAATTGAAATTGAGAACTGGCGACCTCCCGAAATACCTGAGCACAAATGCGAACACAAAAGCAAAGAGGATGAGAAAAATAGAAACAATCAGACGAACAATCGTAATGATTTTCATCACGAAACGCATGGATCCTGTTCCACTATGCAAGCAATGTGTAAATCTCGGGCTTAAACATCCGCTGAGCAAAGTTTCTGTAAAAACAACAACAACAACAACATTAACATAAACACCGAACACATGTGACGGAGGGAATGTGAGGGGGGGCTGAGAGAGAGAGAGAGCATCGCATACAACACTACAACAACAGTTCGAACACAACGAAATAAACAGATGCAAGGGAAATGCGAAAACGCAATAAATAAATAAGCACAAAAATGAATATAATTGCCAATGGTAACAATATGGGTGTGTGTGTGTGTATGAGTGTTTTAATCTAAGCAACAAGCAAAACCAACAACCATTTGCTTTCCCTTTATCATGAATTATTATTACGATTTATGCAACGTGTCACGCTGGTCTCTGCTAGCAGGGGAAGAAGCAAAGAACGAACGGCAATGGAAACGCAATGACAAACTGACAAAGAGAGTGTGAGCGGGGGTGGGGGGAAAGACGCACGATCGAAGAGCACAAATGCGTAAAGAGAACCAAAGAAAAGGGCTTGAGCGAGAGAGAAATAAGGACAGAGAGAGAGAGAGAGAGAGAGAGAGAGAGAGAGAGGAAGAGAGCAGTAATAGGGGGCGTATCGCAAAATACTTGAAATTTGGTTTTGCGAAAATAATCAAATTGTAAATAAAATGCATAATTGAAATCTCGGCGCCCATTTGTCAGTTGCGTCTTGAGCACTGGTATTCCAATTAGTTTCAATTAGTGCAGTGCAACCACTGCGTCACTGCGGCAGGCAGCAGAGAAATCCAAACGCAGAGTTCGGCTTATGGTTAATTATAATATAGTTATATATAATCGTGTTTATATATAGTTATAAAGTCGTGTTTATGATTTACCTTTGAACAGATAATCGTATTCGTCCTCCCTTGCGCCCATTTTGTGTTTTTTTTTTTTTGTTCTTGTTTGCTTCTTCTGCTCAGGCCGACTCCGAGTGTGTGTGTCTGTGTATGTGAATGTGATATCCAATAGTATCCTTTCGATCCGCAGTTAATGCGATGTACTCCTATATTCACACTTTGTTCACTGGGATTTGTAGTTGCAATCGGGACAATAAAGAGAAGAGAAAAATTTTATCAGAGCGTTGACTACTATAAGTTTCTTTCGTCGCTTTGCTGGTTCCACGCAAGGCAGCCTTTGTACGACTATTAATGAACTATGATTTGCCACAGTTTGCAACTTTTAATGCCTTTATTTATAATTTTTCCTTCTCGCGACACTCACTTAGTCTTAGTCACTCCCAATGTATTGAACGAGGCGAAGTTGGCTGCGGCATGTACGGTATAATAATGGCAACTGCTTTGGTATTTTTTAGCACATATCACAGTAATCGATATTTTTATAATAACAGTCCTGATTATCTAATACGTTTTTACACTGAGCAGAATATTCTAAAAGTGATGCAAGTGTTTACACGCGATCAGCTGTTCAGCCACCGAAAACGTAAACCAACAAGAAAACGCGCCATTTTAAACGTAAACAAACAAGAAACCGCGCAAATTTACATATGTGCATTTTGAAAGCGAGCTAAACAAAAACTGCGATATATTATTATCTTTTTTGATTTGAATGCGCTTTTCAGTATAGTCACAAATTGTAAAATAAAATATAAATTTGTACCCATTTTTAATGGGTACAGTGCACAAAAATGAGTAATAACAATTAAAATAGTTCATTTGGAAACAATCTTCAATCGGCCCATTTATATTTTTGCTCTTATCATTCATTTCGCTTATTTTCATTTCAGTCATTTTATATTTGCGGGCGTTTTTTAAATTTATTAGCTGTAATAAACAGCTGTTTGCTATCGATATGCCACTTTTTATCGAA
>JAWNNJ010002146.1:0-121509 GCA_035045125.1 Hypselothyrea guttata
ATGTAACACCCAGATGGAGGCGTGGCAGACCCCACAAAGTATATATATTCTTGATCAGGACGACAAGCCGAGTCGATATAGCCATGTCCGTCTGTCCGTCTGTCCGTCTGTCTGTCTGTCTGTCTGTCTGTCTGTCCGTCTGTCTGTCTGTATGAACACCTAGATCTCAGCAACTATAAGAGCTAGAGACACCATATTCGGGATTCAGGTTCCCCTATTTAGTAAGCAGCACGAGTTTGTTTTAGATTTTGGATACCTCGCCCCCTTCCCACGCAAACCGCAAAAAGCTGCTGTAGCCACAGTTTTGAAGCTATTGATTTGTAATTTGGTATTTGACTAGTTAATGACATTCTCTATCGACGCTGTGAATTTTGTTTCGATCGGATAAGAAACAGCGAACATATGCCACAGACAATTTGTCGCTCTAGGCAGAAGGGGGGGTGGTGTGCCTTGCATGCGCAGGTAGCTTAGTGTGTGTGCGTCTGATTGTGTTTGTATGTACATATAATCAAAGTAAAGGGTCTCCTACGGTCGGTTACGTCCGACTGTAGCCTCCGTCCCACTGACCTGCCCCGTCCCTATATTTGAAATTTTGGCAAGTTCAACGGTCAATGTATCTGTCAGGTAAATGATCCACAGTAGCTGTTAGAAGTTGGTGTTATGCTAATTGCTGGGTAAATATTAGTTGAACTGTTGAGCTCATCCGAAGATTGTATATTTTGTAAGTTAATTAAATTATTTTAGAGTCGATAGAGAAAGTGTAAGATTTCGCTGACGCTTGGACAGGACGACTATCTGGATTTATCAGATTATTTAAGCTCGTTGAACTTGTAAACTATTGGTGCCAGAGACACTAAATTTGGTAAGTAAATAGGTTCATATGGATGTGTCTACACAAAAAAAATGAAAGGCAATTCTAAACATTTTTGCGATTAATAAAATGAATTTATTTTAGAATACATTCCACAAAAAATTGATAAAAATCGTTATTTTTAATATTTATAAGAAAAAAATTGATTAAATAATTCGTATTCTATTTTCTTGGTCCTTCGAGCCGGAGTTTCATCGTTCTGGAATATTCTTTCCACTTCTACAACCAGCTAGCTTCGTGGGATTTTATCCATCAACTTTACTGCAAGTTAAGTACGACACTTACTACATTTATATGTGCATATTTTGGTGTTAGTTTACCCAAAAACTTCCATACACACAAACATATGCACATATCTCCAGCCGGCAACGACCGAGCGGCAAATCTATGTATTTACGTATATGTACACACATATATATATAAAATCCTATGTGCATTGCAAAACATAAATTGATTTCTTGCATAAATAATTTGTTATGTACTAACTTACTGTCTGATGTGCATACATACATACGAACATATATTTTTTCTTTCGCCCTTTGTTTCCCACTTCCATTCGTTCCAACTGATCAGCTGCAACGCAACAAGTGCAGGGCGAATTTAAAACTTTATGTATGCAATTATTCCCAACTAAGACCAACTTAAACGACAATTAATTGCCTAAATTTATATATATATATTGTGTACACACTAACATTGTGATTCCTGTTCTACAATTAATACGTATTCTATATACATACATACATATTTGCAATTCCGACTGCGCGCCAATTTCAGTTTCACTTGTCGCAATATTCCAGCTGGCAAATATATAAACGAACGGCTGCAGCTCCATAGAGACGGCATCGTGAGTCACGATATTTGCCGTTGCGATCCATTATTAATTAAAAACAATTATAAATAATTTCAAAACAGTTATAAATAAATTCAATAAAATACTTATCCAATTTAAATAAATAATTTAAAGGAAAATACACATAGAATTTATTTTTATTCTTTTTGTGTTTTATTTTTTATTTTATTTATTTATGCGTATTTTATTTATTTCCAGCCTAATAAATGAACAGAGCTATATAAATTAATACCAATTAAATTTAAAAATAAAATCAATTATTTTATTTTTTTTTTCTTTTGTTTACTATCGTTTCAACTATACGATACATTTACTTTTTGTTGTTTTTACTCTTATCGGCTCTACTTCGTGTTCATTTATAACTCCATATTTATTTATAATTATATCCACTGGTGCATATCTACTACTATAGAGTGCCATTGTTACCAGTTCTAATTTAAAAACAATCGCATTTCGATAAATATATCGCCTCCTTGTTGTTCCCACTGGGTCATATTTCGCCTTCATTCTCCACTTGCTTTCTGTGTATTGCATTAATCTTCGCGGATTATGCCCACTGAGACTGGTAGCTCGAAGCCAAAACGACTATCAATTCCGTCTCAGCGTCCGATTAGTCGAAGCACTTCTCCTACTCCTTCGCTCCCACCAAAGGTCGGGCCTGTTTCCACGTCAGCCAAACTTCGTACCAAAAGCGAGTCGCTTTCATCGAAAACCGAAGCTCCCACCCTTCTATCGCCGACAACTACTAGATCTGTCGCAATTAAAACCCACGCCAACTTCACGATGGCATTAAATGACTTTATAGGCGTTTCGGACAAACTGATCCACTTCGAAGATCGTATCAATCGATCCACAAATGAGATTCCAACTCTCTACACCCTGAAGGTCCGCCGTGATCATATGAAATCCCTTTGGGAAAAGACTGAGGTCGAATATGAGCGGTGTTCCAGGACCCTTAACCAGGGCAGTAGCAGCGATGATCTATCGGCCATGGAAGCCAAGTATGATCATTGCTATTCCATATATGAGCGATGCATAGCTTTATTAAGTCAGCAAATTGACGAAGCATCAGCTGCAATTAGGTCGGTTGAGGCCCCACCACCCCCTCCTGTCTTTTCTAGTGGTTGTCGACTGCCTCCATGCGACACCGAAGTTTTCCATGGGGACTATCTTAAATGGCCGACTTTCAGGGATCTGTTCACTGCCATTTACGTGAACAACCCGCGTTTGACCCCCGTAGAGAAGCTGTTTCACTTAAACGCTAAAACAAGCGGTGAAGCCAAATCAATCGTGGCCAAATCCCCTCTCACTAATGAAGGTTTTACATCCGCTTGGGCTGCACTATGTGAGAGATTCGAAAACAAGCGATTGTTAGTGAATAGTCAACTGAAAATCCTCTTTAATCTATCAGTTGTGACTATCGAATCCGGAGCGGCTCTAAAGGAATTGCAGACCACCATGCAAGGGTGTCTGACCGCCTTAGAGCACTCTCACATTTCAATCGAAAATTGGGATTGTCTGCTTATCTTCCTATGCTCCTCGAAATTGCCTAATCTAACCCTTTCTTTGTGGGAGCAATCGCTGACTAATAAGTCTGAAATTCCATCTTGGAATAAGATGAATAATTTCCTAAGCGAGCGATACCGCACGTTAGAAGCAATTGAAGATGTCAGAACAAGCAATCAATCTGCACCAGCCCAAACTTCAAGATTCCAATCAAAACCCCAGGGAACAAGAAACATAAATTCCTTTGAGATAAAAGTAACTCAAAAACCCATGTGTGATCTATGTTCGAAGGAGAATCATCCTGTACGTTTGTGTCCTCGTTTTCTCCAAATGTCCGTCGAGCAAAGGTCGGCATACATTAAACAGAAAAAGCTTTGCTTAAACTGTTTCGCACGAGGTCACCAACTGCGTGAGTGTACTAGTGCCCATAATTGTTTTACATGCAAGGGACGCCACAACACACTTCTCCATCGCAGCGATTCTTCTTCTTCTTCCACCGCTCCAACCGGAGCTCCTTCTACGTCGTCAGCTTCTAACCAACATTCCAACCAAATACAGTCCACTACTTCTACTAATGTGCAAACCTACTTTGCAGGAAACACGCGAGGCGTCCTTCTAGGCACTGCCATTATAAATATATGTCATTTAGGCGTGACATACCCGGCTCGCGCGTTACTCGATTCTGGTTCAGAAGCTTCCTTCATAACTGAGCGCTTGGTTCAATTGATCAAGCTCCCATTCCAGCCTATCCAAGCTCAAGTTTCGGGGTTAACTCAATCTGTCGCTGCCCAATCTTCCAAGCTATGCCACTTCAGAATAGGATATCCCACAAAACCGAGACTTCACATAGAAGCATCAGCTTTCGTCTTGCCTCATCTGACTGGTCATTTGCCTTCAGATACTATTCCCCAAAGTAATTTAAAGGATCTCCCCAATCTCCAGTGGGCAGATCCAACGTTCCACATCAGTTCGCCTATAGACGTCTTAATAGGAGCAGATATTCTGCCGTCCATCTTACTGGGCGGCTCCCAAGCCAACATCTGCGGCACTCTTTGGGGTCAAGAGACTATTTTCGGCTGGACCCTTACAGGACCCGTTTCAAACACAGTCTCTAGGTCCATTTCCTCCTTCTCGACTCAAATCACACTGAGTGCGAGTGAGTTTAATGAAACTTCCCTCACAAAACTCAAGGACTGAGAGATGGTATTCCGAAACAAAACGAGGGCGACAGATTTACTACCCTACCACTTCTAAATCCCGATCACTCTTGTTTAGAAAAGTCTTGCTCCATCGCTTTTGCGCAAGAGTCTCAGCATGAGACACGTCGGAAACGAGATTTTCCCATTAAAGAGCAGTACGACTCCGTCATAAAAGACAATCTGGGCATGGGACACATGCCTCCAGTTTCCTCACAAGGCACCTCAGCCAACGTCTACTTGCCTCTACGTGCTGTCTTCAATCAAGGCAGCACTCCCGTATCTCGTTACCTAGTTCCACTGTCATCGTCAATATCATTAAGTATATGTGATCCTAATGTACTTCATAAATACTCATACACTTATTCTCCTTTCCTTCATTCCATGACAATGGGTCCAAAGAGATCCATCATCAGCGTTGCTCCAACGGATTCATCCCGGTGCTATGTCTGCAGAGGAAGCCATGCGCTGCGCAGGGGCCAGCGCCTCCGACGAATGACGGCTGCGAAGAGGCTTCGAAAAGCACTTGCTAACAAGCATTGCCGGAACTGTCGGGCTTCCCACCACCCAGGAGGGTCCTCCCATAGTCGTGCTCGTTGCCGAATCAGCACCAACACGTTCCTGCCTCTCCAGACGGAGCCAGCCAGACAGTCATGTCCGACTCACAGGATACCCTCGTCCCCTATGGAGGGTACCGAATGTCCGCCTCGATCTTCGGCTCCAACTGAACATCACTCTCCAGCCAAAATCCAATCACGACCCACGACCAAAGGAAAACGAATACTTCCGACGACACGGGCTACTCCTCAGCACAGGCGCAACAACAATGTCCCTACGGCGCTGGACATACTTGCCATAGACGACACGATCTGCGACACCAGGGCTATGCTCGATCCTTGCTGTGCCATAAGTCGCATCAATGCTTCCTTGGCAAATGTCTTTGGGCTATCCGTCACGAACATTGGTGACGTCTTCGATGGCACAGCACATAGTCCTGGTCCCGCTTAGTCCAACATATTGAAAACAGCACTCTGTAATTCCAAATCCCGCATCCTTTTTGAGCCTTTAATTTGCAACTATATTGCAAGGGGGCCGGGATGTTTATGCCAGATAGACAGATCACCCTGTATAGGGTTTGCAGAAATAACTGCGCATAAATTGGAATTGGTACACCGCTTACAGAGTCAGCTGTCGTCCCATCTGATTTCATATTACCATCGACCCAGCATCGTACACAGTGTATAGCTGTCTACATTCTACATATATATACAACTTCTACGTGCAAACACTTCTACATACAATATCACAAACTCTACAATAAACTACGAGTGTTAATATTAAATAGAACATAAAAGTGTGTTTTATTTTGTGCTTAATTGTGCAAGTGAAGTTGCAAGTGCAAAACCCCGCCCCCTACAAAACATTGGATGATCAAAAAAATTGTATTTTCAAATTTTGTTACTTAAATTAAGTGTAAGAATGAAAAAATATAATTTTAATCATAAATGTTACAAAATTCAATTTAAGTCGATTTCCTTATTTTGCCATTTTATAAACAGATATGTTGTTTTACACTTTACACCAAGGTTTTTTAGGTTTTTTTTAACACATATTTATTTATTTGCGGTCCCTGGTTTACCTTATCTACGATCACTCCTGATCATTAACAATATACCGTCATTCATGTTTAAATATACGTTTTCAACCACTAAGCTTGTTTATCATTTAGTTTAGTTTTTCAAATTTGTTGTGTCATATCTTAAATATTTTCCCACATATGTACTATATACTCCCAGGTTCCTTATAACACACTTTGCTGTTATTTAAGACTTATTTTACTTTTATTTAAGGGGCAAGCTTTACTTAAATCTTTATTGTGTTGGACTGATTGTAAATATGTGTTCCTTGATTTAATTAAATCACACTTAAAGCTTTTAAATGAGCTTAGCCATATTTATGAGTCAGCTACCAATAAAACAGTGGCATAGTTTTAAAATGTACACATCGACAAGGTTTACAAATAAATACATGCCTGATTTTTTGTTAATTCTTTATAACATTTTAAAATATTTAAGATTCTATTTACTAAATCTATAAATAAAAACTAAAACTCAAAAAGTCGAAAATGTAAATATTTTAGTTTTTCAGGTTCCATACCAATTTATTGATACACTCGGCCCGGCATAGATATATAGAAGGAAGTTGGAACAAATAAAAACATTTTAGTAGAACAATATTTATAAAATAAATAAATATTTAATATTTTGAGTGCTGGTGAACATGTTCATTGAAATTCCTACCTTAAAACCCCTATGGAATTTCAGTTCTCCTCCGCCTCTGCTCTAGCCGCTAACAAACCGCGCAGTTTGTTAGCAATTTGTCGCAGGGCTTTTGTCTCGGAACAAAACTGATTCACATATTTTATTATATTGTTTTTCTTATTTATTTGCAAACATTTGAATAAGTGCGTCGGCTTAGCACAAACAAAAACTAACTGAAAACAAAACTCAAGTTTACAAATGAAGTTGGAAATAGAAACAAAACTCGTTTGGCATTTCGACGCGGTTTGGGCTTGGGCATGGGGATGACAGCAGCTCACCTGAGCTGGGAGTTGCTTTGAGCAGACAGACAGCCGTGTCTACGTGTCCGTCAAAGAGATGTGGCTAGTCGACTTTGTGGCGGAGGATTCAACCCCAGATTTCTGGGAGCATGTGTGGGGTTGGCTAGCATTTCCATTTCACTAAATGCACGAAATTTACGGTTTTTTTTTTGCACGTGCTGCATGTTATTTGCCTTGGTTTACGACCATTGGGGACGCGCTAACAAATTTCTTTTAGCGGCGGTGTTATTGAACTCCAGCAAGTGTCTAGCAAGTCGTCGCCACCTTCTGCCAAATGACTTTGAAACAAAAATAATTTCAAATTGGAATTTCTGCTTCGCTTCGCCTCAGGGTTTAAAGACTAAGGAGGTTTGTATAGGGTCCATGTGTGTGTGTGTCAATTCCAGCCCATGCAAGTCATAAACTTTTCTCAGAAAATGTCGAAGCAGACAGCAGAAAAAGAAAGAATCAGTAAGGACGAAGCCGATCAGTCGGACGCGCTTAACTGTAGAATGCCCTGCACCCTATATTTTAAATATTATCTAAAAATAAATTTGAATTTTTTCCCACAATATAATTATAATTATGTTTTTAAATTATATTTAAATACATATATACAACTAATGAAGACATACATAAATTATGTAGACAGATTTGTGTCTCTTAAAAAGAACAATTTATGCTTTCTATGTATGTTTATTTTATGCGGAAAGGGAGTGGCATCCGATATTTAAAATAAAATTGATCTGCGTATGGTATACACCAACCTACATTCCGAAAATGGCTGCTCCAGCACCTAGAATTTACGAGATCTAGGCGTTTATCCAGATAGAAAGATAGACAGGGTCGACTCAGCTCGTCGCCTTGATCAAAAATATATATATTTTAATGCAGCCTTGATCAAGAATATATATCTGCCTGTTAGATACATTTGCATAAAGTTATTAAACCTGCTTTTGTTCATTTCATGGGTACAGGCAATAAAAAGGCAGCCTCAAACATACGTAGACGAAATAATTTGTATCCTCTAGATACTTGGAATAGTTTCATATCGTTTGCTATTTTGTGCGCTTGTATATTGAAAGCTGCGAAAATCGATAAAGGACTTTAAAACACGCTCCAAACTGTGAAGCAGCAGCAGCAGCTGTTGGGCCAAGTGGCAAGCAATTAACAGTAACCTCAATGTGGAGCTGCATGAAAAACAGCTAAAAACTATATGCAAACTGCATTTTGTTGCTTTTCTCGTTACTATAATCTATAATGACACGCCAGCAACCGACAGCCCCTGTCCCCTCCATCGCCCACATTAAAAGCATTAAAATTTCTCGCATGCAATTTAAGCCATTCATTTGCAGTTGTTGTTACTGCTCTTGCTGTTGCTGGCAGTTTGCACTGAGAGCACACACCAGTGTTGCCACATAAGCTCAGTATTTCAGGCTAGATCTAGTATATTTGTAAAAGTATAGTTTATTAAATCACAAATAACCAATAGCCGTAAATATAGCATATTTTTAAGTTCATATATCAATAAATCTATTAATGAGTGCGAAGTCTTTAATAAGTTTGAAATATTTTTCACGGCTTAAAATGATCGGAATTAATATTAATGTAAATTTATTATCTTATCGATTATGTCCAAAGTTTTAATACGTTTTAAAATTATAATTATTAAGTTCTTCATTATTAGTTTTATGGATTTATATGGCACAGACATTGAGAATGTTGCCACACTTTAAATCTGACATATAATTAATTAGGGGAGAAAAGTATGAAATGGATAATTTAACTAAATTTAATTCAAACAAATTTACCAACACTGTTTACACCCATAGAGTATAATTATTTCTAGTTTATTTTAGCATTATTTTACCTAATATCTAGCTAATGCGAATGCCCAACATTTGGCAACACTGGTGGACACTCACACAGCCAGACACACCTCACACGTACAGTCCTGCTCCTCGCACTCAGGCGTAGAGGGAGCAGCAGCCCCCTGAAATATGCAATGCTTTTTTGCTTTCCTGCTCCCAAGCTCACATTTTGCCCACTTTATAGCTCCGAATGCTGCTGTTTTTTATTTTCTTCCAAGCCAAAGGGGTGGCTAAGTTGTTGTTATTGCAGTTGCTGTTGTTGTTGGCTTTTGTGCACTGTGCGCCTGGGTGTTTTAATAAACGCAGTCTGCATGTACTGTGGGGTCGTTTAGGTGTGTCTATGAGCGAGTGTATGTGTGCATATACGTATGTGTGTGAGAGTGAGTGTGTTTGTGTGGGTGTGGGCGACACTCTCCTTGCGCTTATCGCTTTATTTTCATTAACATTTTCAAGTTGCAGCAGCTTCAAGTTTTAAAGTTGTCACCAGACAAGCTCAGCGCATGCGTCGCCATTTGCATTCTGAGAGCGCGCTGTTACTGTTAACTGGCTGTTGCTTAACAGCGCCATGTTATTGCGCCGTCTTGTCTGTAAAGCTATTTTTAGACATTTTCGGCTTATGTTGCGGCTGAAATGTTTTCGTTAACGGGTGAGGGTGAAGTGTCTGTAAGTATGTATGTATGCGTGTATGTCTTTGTGTGTGTGCGTGCTTATGTATGGGTATTTCAGCTCAAAGGAAGTCTTGCATAATGCCAAAGTTGAAATGGAGTTTTAATTATGTTATTAAAATTCTCTACTCTATTAGGGCTTTGCCCATTTGGCACGTGAAGTTAAATTATATTTCGTATTTGCTTTGTATTTCATATTTGATTTTTAAATTTTTAGTATTACTTACTTTTTATTCATCCTAATTTTTATGTTTATGTTTAAATATTTGTATATAGTTCGTTGAAATATACAACATACTGTAATGCAAGTTATTACAAATAGTAATCATCAAGAAAATTCAAACAAATCAATTTCTCATTTCATATAAACAATTAATTTCCAAACAATATATTTAAACAGCTTTACTAAATGATTTCTTTTAATGTTTCATTAACATTTAAACACAATTACATTACCTGCGCCCTTTCCTCTAATCGGCTCTATCTATTAGTACCCCCAACCACCCAGAACCTTATTAAAGCCAGCAAAGTGAACAGATACTAGAGCTTTTTATTGATTTTCTAGTGACAATGCTCTGACTGCATGTTTGCTGTTGAAATCTGTTTAAATACAATGTGGCAATGGCAGCCTGGCAAAGGACAACGGGATTACAGGACAGCAGGGGGAGGCGCTATACATCCTGCAATTGTTTTTGCGATGGTGTGTGCAAGGTCCGCAAGGTTAGGGTTGAAGAGCAAAACATAAGGTTAACATATGTTGACTGGAAGCGAGAGAGAGAGAGAGAGAGAGAAAGCTTAGCTGGAGCGTGAGCTTTCGAGCTTTCACTGGAAATTGTTGACAGACGCGAAAGAAATATAATTACTAAATACAGAGCAAACCTCAATTAAAAGAGAATAAAATAAATGTAGTATTTTCGTTTGAAAGTATATTTATTATTTTAACTTATTAAAATTAACTTTTATTTGGAAAACTATTAAAACTCACACAGCTGTTTAGCAAAGCTCGAGAGCTTTTCTGTTAAGGGTTGCTGCACTTGGCAAATGCTGGCAGATTTTCATAGAGTTTTCCATTGGTTTACATTCAGGCCTACCTGCTGAGCCAGCTAATTTCGAGTTAATAGTATTTAAAGCATTTAAAAGCAACTTTCGAAATGTACAAATTACATAAATAATTAAATCTAATGCTCTGTGTTTCAAACAGCGCGAAGACTGTGAAAAATCCAAACAGAAACTACGCAATTTTAATAGTGGAGAAAAAATCAATAAGCGTATAAATTTTGTAAACACGCCAAGCCCCCAAAAAGCCCTCACGCCCCCCAAAACTAACCACAAGTCCAATTCAGTGAGCTGTGACCACCACCCGCCGCCAAGCAATTAGTCAAGTCATCCAAAAACGAAACCACTCAAGAAGCTAACCACAAGCCTTTCCAATGTGGCTGCTACTGCTGCCGCTGCTCTGGCAGCTGCTGCCCCCCACCATGGCAGCTGCGGGGCAGCCAGAAGTTGCAGCAGCGCCGCCAGCCCAACTCAGATCCCCCCATCAGCTGAGCAAGCGCTTGGATCTGGAGGTGTGCGTAGGTAAGTCTTACACGCAGGGCTTAAAATACGAAACAAAAATTAAAACAAAACGTGATCTGAACCTCCAATATTCGGTTGTTGTAGACCAACACAGATCCAGATTTTTCCAAAACCCCGATACCTTGCCCCCTTTACATCCTATTCCATATAAACCGAGAAGCAAGCTTAATATTGCACAGTGAAGGTTCTTATACGGAATATATACCCTCTACGGTCATATAAATTTGTACTGAAAAGCGCATTAAAATCGGTTAATAAACACGAAAGTTATTTAAAAAAAACAAAGTTGAAGGTTTGGCATTGTTCGCCTTCGGGTCGCGCTCTCTAGGGTCAGAATACTGTACAGTCAGGTGCGTCAGACTGATGAGCTACGTCCTTTCTGGTTTTAATCTTTTATAGTAAATAGCTCGTTAGCTGTTTAATATTTCTGAAATTTCCTTCAACCAAGTATACAAGAGAAATGTAGGAGACGTTAGAGAAGTCCATTCACCTGTGAGGTTTAGGCTAATCAAGTCGGGGTTTTACTCTTTCGGTGGTTTTTGAAAAAGGTAGCGAATTTTCTCTGTGGATTTGAAAGAGATCTGAGAAATCGGAAAGGAAGTATGAACTAAAGAGGCGTTATCTTGTTATGCAGAGGTATGCCCGAGTAGTGATGAAAGAGGTGTTCGATACAACATATTCGATTTTTTTTTAGAAATTATTATGTTATTCATATTAATAGAAGTAGCATGTATTATACACATGATGATTCGAATAAAAATAAGGATTGCTTGAAATGAGCGAGAAGTTGAGATCAAACAGGGTTCATATTCGGTTGAAGGTTTGGTCAAAGTAAGACATATTTCACAATTCCTGTTCCAAGCCGCTTAAATTTAAATCCCGGTTGAACAAATTATCACACTCTCCTACTTCTCAGGACACTTTGATGTGCACAAGAACACCATCATACGCACCGGCGAGTCGCAGGCCATCGGAGGCAAGTACCTGCAGGGCCTGGAGCTGGACACGCTGGAGGAATGCGAACGGCTGTGCTGCGAGACAGACGCCTGCGACGTGTACATCTTCGAGCGGAAGGCCGGAGGCTACTGCTACCTCTTCGAGTGCGGTCCGCCGGAGAACTTCCACTGCAAGTTCACGCGGCATGCGAACTACACGAGCGCGGTGCTGACGCCGCAGGTGCGCAGTGCCGTGGAGGGTCTGGCCAGCACGCCGCGTCCGCAGTTGCCGCACATACCCAGCAACAACATATCGCAGCAGGAGTGGGAGCTGAGCAATCTCAAGCTGAAGCCGGAAGTGCAGCGCGACAAGCCCAGCATTGTGGCCATGCCCACGGCAGCGGTGGTTGCGGTGGCTCCGCCCCAAACCGGTAGGTGCTGCTATTGACAGTGACACAGATTCCCATTCCCGATTCCGATTCCGATTCCCATTATGCTAATTCGGTTTTCCGTTGCAGCGCCCGTTGCGCACTGCGGACGCTTCCAGTTCAGTTGCCACTCGGGCGAGTGCATCGCTGTCTACAATGCCTGCGACGGCATTCCCCAGTGCGAAGATGGCAGCGACGAGGGACCGGAAGTAAGTGCCCCTCCCCTGCACCCGCCATCGGCTCATTTGCGCCTCATTAACAATTTGTTGACCAACTTTTTCAGTGCAATGCCGTTGCCTCAGTGCCCACCAAAGCCAACACCAACACCAACAGCAACAGCAACAATGCGGAGCAATATCAGCCGTCCATACAGCAGCAACTGCAGTCAGCACCACAGCAACCACAACCACAGTCACAACCACAGCACATTGTGGTGCTGGGACCACCGCCACCTCCACCACCGCCCCCTCCGGTTAACAATCGCGAAGACGCTGCCGCCTGGGCTAATCGCAAAATGATTGCTGAGTCACAGCAGCAACAAGCCCAGCCTCAAGGCGAGATTTTGAATACGGGTAAATTAGCCTATCAATGATTAGCTGATGACATTTGCTATGCATCAACGTGAACACGAATACATAACCAGACGCTAACTCTGAACAACTGCGGCCACACTGTGCAAAAACAAATCAAGTATTTCGCACTTAAATTATGACTTTCAACAACACTGCCAACGGCCTCAATTGACATGGAAACAATTAGACCTTTCCGCCTCACTTTTCAATATGCTTATTCTTATCAAGCGTTTGACAACTGCTGTCTATATAGAATTTTAGATGCTGACTCTGCTAAGAGGAGTCTACGTTCTCTCGCACAAAGCTCAGACAAACTCTTTCTCTCAGTAGAAGATATAGCTTACATTAAACCCTAAGAATATTTAATATTTTTTGAAACATAAAATTTGTGGAATACCCATAGTTACAGCTTAAGTTGGGGGTACATACGCCATTTCGGCCCTTCGGGGTCCAAATTTAATAATATTAATTATAAGCAATTTTTGAAAATTTTTCATTTGCATTTTATTTCAATACATTTATACTTTTGTATATCATATTTAACTTGTAAGTTTTTGCTAACACAAGATTACTTTTTCAATACCAGCCGGAGGAATTTTTATGGATTATTTTGGGTGATTTTTTATGTTTATTTTTTATTATTTATAATTTGTATTCCATTTGTAGACTCTCTCCATTTAAAAGTAAAAGATATTCAAATAAATGGATAAAGAGGCGTGGTGGGCTTCATAATTCATATACATATTCATATACATATCGCTCGTTTACCAGAAAAGTGCGTTTCGAGATGAACGCGTTTAAAGTTTAAAGCGCCGTGTATCTCCATTCAAGGTGGAGCAACTTATTCTCTTCTCACGCTGTGTGTATAAAAGATAGGATAATGAAGTTTTGACACAAGATAGATTAATAAATATAATATAATAAAAAATTACGTTTTTTAAGTTATGACACTGTTCTGGTAAACGAGCGATATATATTTAATCAGGAGCTGAGTCGATATAGCAATGTCCTGTTCGTATTAACACCCAAATATTCCTAATATTTCTCTTCTACATGAGGTAAAGTAAACATTTATAGTCTACCCCGTCCTTTGTTTTTTTTCTATTAAGATACAAATGTACAAAATTGCTTGCGAATTACAAAAACCCATTGTTATTATTTAAGAACTTTCCTCGAAGAACTTTCCGTTGCAAGTAACTAAACAAGAACAAGCAGTTCGCATTTGCTTTCAACCTTTATGCGCAGTGTAATTAGCGAGCAAAGGCAGGCGCAGAGGAACAGCTGTAATAATACAGTTTTTTAATGATATAGGAAACAAATTGCAGCCACACAAAGCGCATTTCTTGTGGCTTGTTTTAGTTGTTGTTATTGTGCGACATTAGCACATAAATTGCAGTCAAAGTGCACGCAATGCTGCGGCTCACAAATGTGGCAACTTCAGCTGGAGTTGCAACGCACCATGGTCCATTTTCCCTTTTTTTCTGGCATAAAATACAACAAAATTAATAATATAGGCCAAGGTATTTCTAAAAGAGTAATATATTAACCAATTTAAATTACATGTTCGTTATGTGTGCTTTTTATGTTTCTTTAGTCTCTGTAATTATTGTAGGAAAACTTTTACCAAAGTAAGTCGTTAAGCAAAACTCTCAATTCCCGCCAAAAAGTAACTATGCTAAACCTTTGTCTTCTATATATTTTCAATACTGTTATTAACTTTTGTTGCCGCTTTTTGCGCAGCACTTCAAAACAGTACAAATTATATAAACTTTAAACGTAAATTTTGTGTAACCTAAGGCATATTTAAAGTTCTTCTCGTTATTTATCAGCAGATATAACAATTTCAAATTCTATTTGCGTATACTCCATAAAATTGATTATATAGTTTTACGATTCTAGTTCTATAAATATATGCTAAACATTAAAGATACTTACATGTGCCTATACAGAGACCTATAAACGATCCACACCATTCTAAGAGGACGATTGTCGAAACAATATAATAATGTAATAAAATTTAAAAAAGAATTGCTTTAACAAGTTTTAATTCTAATTGCTAACATTGTCCCAAAGCAATAAACCCTGCTTTTTACCCATTTTTAATGGATCCAGGGTGTAAATATGGTCGATGCTATAATTAGTTTATTTTGTGCCAGAATAAGGGAAAATGGCCCAGTGTGCAATGGTCAGACGGCTGGCGATTGCCCGCGGGCACTTGAGAAGAGAAGAGAAGAATTGCTGGGAAAATGGCAATTACCCATCAGTTGGCATTGGGGTAATGGGAGCTCTTGTCACTCTGAATTGATTTACGAGAGCGAAGGAGAGTGCGGGGGTGTGGGAGTGTCTACTGCTAATTAATTCAATTAACAGTGCCTTTAACCATTCGCTTCCTCCGCAGATCAGCAGCTCAACAGCCGCATATTCAATCACAAAGGCGGCTTGCAACTGCAACAACAACAGCAGCAGCAGACGCCTCAAGTGCAGGGGCAGGGTCAGGGGCAGGGGCAGCCTGCATTGGTTCCGGAGTCCCCATCCCAGGCACAGCCACAGCCACAGGCCCAGCTGCCAACGGTCTACAACAACAATAATAATAATGGAGCCATCGCTGGTGGCGCCCTCTATGGCATGTCCATGCCACGCACCGGCATTTATCTCTTGCCACAGCAGCAACAACCTCAACAGCCGCAAGTTGTCAGTGTTGCCAACTGGTCTCCAGCTCAGCAGCAGCAGCAGCAGAGCCACGCCTACGTGGCAGCAGCTCCTCCGCCGCCCGCGCCTCCCGCTGCACAGCAAGCCATGTTGCCCGTGTTGAATGCAGCGCCATCTGTCGGCAAGAACCCCACGCCAGTTGACGACTACGACGACTACGAGGAGGAGAAGTCCACGGAGCCGCCCAAGAAGGTACCGCGACTCTCCGATTCCGACCCATAGCTGCTGTAACTCTCTCTAATCCCTTCCAGAAACAGCGCAAGCACAAGAAGACCAAAGCCCCGAGCAAGAAGGATCCCATTGAGCTGGCGCTGGAGCAGAACAAGCAACTGCCGGCGCCGCTGCCTCTGCCCGTGGCGGCTGTGCACGAACAGTACAAGATAATCCACGAGAATCTGGCGCTGGAGTTCCGTGATCACGATGGCCACTCGGAGCGTCCAGGGGGAGCGGTGCTGTCGCTGTCGATGGGTCTCCTGGTGACCGCATTTCTGGCCATTCTCATTGGCTGCCGCATGCGCACAGTGGGGCGACGGGCGCGAAGGCTGGGGGGCAAGACGCCCTATTCGCAGGAGGCCGATTTTCTGGTCAACGGCATGTATCTGTAAGGGAGCATGCTGACATACATATATATATAGATCCTCTTCCATATATAAAGAACTATATATGTATATCGTTTCGTGTGCCAGTCTCGTGTGGGTTTGGGGGTCTTGGATGCCATGTCCAAGCTAGCTACAATTAATGAATGTCAAACATATTTTATATAAAGCAAGTATATACATACACATATATGATAAATAATAAAAAATAAGAAACAAATTGTCTGTTCTATATCTTCGGTGTTTTTATCACAGTAGCCATGTAGAATATCATAAACTTGGTGAAAGCCCAATTATAAATTTGTAGCTTTCGAATTGCGGCTGCCGTGGCTTACTGTGGTAGGGATGGAAGGGATGTATCAAAATTCTAAAACATTTTTAATCAATGTTCTGCATAGGACAATATAAATAAATAAATTCGTGCCTCTAGCTTTTACAATTTGCGAGATTTGCAACCTGATCAGATTTTTACCGGTTCTCGCTAACCCCATAGGAGAGATATCTGAATTCTAAAATAAAATTGATCATCGTGCAGTATAGGAGAATCCACATACTAACCAGAATGGGCGGAGCAGATCAGTCGGACGGGCCCGACTGTCTTATACCCTGTGCCACAGCTCGCGCTGCGCGCTCGCAAATACAGTTTATAATTTAACCAGCAGCGTGCTTGGTATCGCCATCCCTCTCGCACACTATTCCAAGCGTAAGGATGCTGAGCCGCAACGGCGTGTGCATGCAGTATTACGGCGCTTATATCTCCTTTGTTTATTAACCGATTTCAATGCGCTTAGGACAGGACAGTTAAATATGATATAAGAGAGTATATATTCAACAATAACAACATATTATGATTAATATTACGCTTGTTTTTGAACTTTTAAGTTCAACTATTGTGAAGCTTATATCTCCTGTGTTTCTTAACCGATTTCAATGCGCTTTTCAGGATAGTTAAATATAATACAACAGAGCTTATGTTCCCAATAACAACCTTCTATGTTTAATATTACGCTTGTTATTCAACTTTTTGTGTTAAAAATTTGAGTTTTATTGATTTTTGGGCGTAAAGGGGGCGTGGCATCAACGATTTGAAATAAACTTGATCTGCGTATTGAATACACCTACCTATAGCAACCAAAACGGCTTCTCTAGCTTTTGCACTTTCCGAGATCTACGCACTCATCCGGACGGACAGACAGACAGACAGACAGACAGACAGACGGACATCGCTAAATCGACTCAGCTCGTCACCCTGATCAAGAATATATATACTTTGTGGGGTCTGCCACGCCTCCTTCTGCCTGTTACATACATTCTGACAAAGTTATTAACCCTGTTTTTCCCATTTTTCAAATGGGCACAAGGTATAAAAATAGTGCCTCCAGCTAGAAATTTAGGTTTTCATACGGACGGACAGACGAATATGGCTATATCGACTAAGCTGATCGCCGTGATGAAGAACATTTGTATATACTTTGTGGGGTGTACCATGCATCAGGTGTAATGCACATTTTTAATTTGCTCTAACTTGATAGACCATTTTATACTTTTTTAAAATACAGGGTAAAATAAACCATTTGGTTTTACATTTTTAAATAATTTCCTTTATTTCGTTTTGAATTAAGTTCTCCTTTCTTATCGTTTAGATTTATGGTTTTTCGTTTTTCAGTTTGTTATTGAAACATTACAACTACAAAATAATAGGAAGTTTTCTTGGTTTTAATTATTTTTTCTTTCGCTTTTTAGTTTTTGTTTGTTTATCGTGTTTGTTTTTACTGTGGTAGTTTTGCTTCGATTTGTTTTTGTTAAAACGCCACGCAACGAACGTAGTTTCCTGCGTGGTTCTATCCGAATTTGTATAATTTTAAATACACCATTTTTACAGCGCGCGACTATAGCCAAAAGGACAAATTTGCATGCTTACAGATATCACAAAAAATTAAATAAAATTGTTTATAAATAACAGAGGTTCCTCTCAATAATTTGGAAAATATTTGTTGTCTTATTTCTTGTATACATGAATTGTAATGCTCTTTTATAGTACATCGAGTCTTTTCATCTTCTATTTGTTATAGCTTGTTTTTTATCAAATATCATGCTGTGGCCAGTTGCAATAATTGAAGACATTTCTTATATGATTTATGAAGTTTACTGCCCTGACAATGATTTCGTTATGTGTTGTGTGTATTACTAAAATAGGCTTGGTTTCGCTGTTAATTGTTTAGCTCCATTTCGTCTTGTTTTGTTTGCTTCACTTTGTTTGTTTGTTACTTAACACTGTACAGATATATACTCGTAATGTAAACTAATTGTATTTATAATTATTTATATTTTATGTGGTTGATTAGTTCGTATGCCGATGTGCAGTTATGTTTACTTTCTGTGTGATTCTAAAGCGAAACGAATTACGGGAACACAGCTCAGCAGTTGGATCGATTTCGATGGTTTTTACATTACTTGGTGTGAGAAATACGGAGATTATTGTTCATATGCTATGGATTTCAGCTGTTTCCTGTTCCGGCTTGCCGTCTGTCAAATGTGGTTTAAGTTAATAGTTAGCGTACATTAATATATTTATTTATAATTTGCGAATTCTCGATTTCTGTTGCAGCTTGTGGTACGTGTCTTTTGCTGGGACTTGCGCATCATGTTGCGTATCTGCAGAGGACAAATGTTACAGAGATCAGTCTGGATTATAACAACTATTAAATAATACTGGTCGACAACACAAACGAATTTCAAATAACACATCCCATTTACTGTATTTTGGGTCGTTATTTCACAGATATAGGGCAATATATATTTGTTTTTGATTGTTCTCAATGGTGCGTGTATAAGAACTACTATAAACTCTGGACCATCAAAATGATTGATGTTATTAATGGGATAAATGAAAACTTAATATTGCCCAAATATATTCTTAATACATTATAAGATTATATGTAGTTATTTCACCAAAAGTAACTCTTTTCCAAAAAATGGCATATATTTTCCAATTGAAACGTAAGTTTTGGCAAAAATGGAAATGTTTTGTTTTTTTAAATTCACTATACAACAATTGTCAATGTTTTGGTGTATTTGACGTTATCAAATAATCTTTCAGTTATAGGCGACAACGCAAATATACTCCATATAATTTTCAATAGAATACGATGATCCATTCCCAGCCTAACACAAAAACACGCGGATTTTGTGTGAAAGAATTAATTGCATATTATTGGTTAACCGCTTGTAAAACAAATACTATAAGATCAATATTAACGATGTATATATTAAATGATCTCAAAATTATATATCTTACGATAATTTAAAGATAAATTATTGTAATAGTTGAGTCTAAGCTCGACGTCAACAAATTATAAAAATATAATTAGTTCGTTTACTATACGTCTTTTACGTTTCAAGTTAAAACATTTTAAATTTAAACAAAATAAAATAAATTAAATTGTGGTTGTAATCGCGGTAGTTTACCTGTTCAATCAACTTCCAATGCATTAAAAATCTAATTATTATTATCTTTAATTTAAACTATTAATCCTTCAATCGGATTTTATAGTAATTTATTGTGGGTATATGGGTGCATTGTATAAAATCTAACATAATGGACAATTGAATAATTATTTTGGACTCCCAAATACTTTAAAATCGGGTATTAAGCCTCAATAAAATTTTTCGTACAGTGTAATGGGTAATACTTACCGCTTTGTCCACAGACGCGCAATTCGATCGTGCTCCTCACGATTCTGCAAGTATTGCGTGGCAATGCTGCCGACCAGGGGATCAGCTGGAAGGAAATACAGTTAGTAAGGGATAGCAGATAATGTTGGGGTCTATGACGCACCAGGATTGCAGTCTGTGAGCAGGGAACAAATCGAGAGCAAGACTTTTGATATGGTCAGCGCCGGCGACCAGTTGTCCTTCAGGATGTCCAGGCAGATGACGCCCTGGCTATTGATATTGCAGTGATAGATGCGCGTGCGAAATGTCACCTTGGGCGGCTTGAACGGATACTCGGGCGAGAAGTGTATGTCCAGGAAGAACACGCCCCCCTCATACACCGACCCCGGAGGCCCCAATATGGTGGAGACCCATTCGTACAGATTGTCCCCCTTGGGCCCGGCGCTGCAGTTCGGCGGCGGATCCAATGTGATCTCGGCCAGCTCCTTCTGTATGCGCTTGGCGGAGGTGCCCAGCGCCTTCGATATTCTGGGCGTCGACTTGGTGTCCTTGCGAGGCTCCTCCCCAGCGCCGGAGGCCGACGAATTGGAGTTGGAATTGTTGCTGCCCGAGGCGGCCGCACTGCCTCCATTGGTATTGGCGCCGCCACGCCCTCCGCGCCCTGTAGGCCCAGCAGTTGCGGACTGATTGCTGGTGGCAGTGCTGCTCGAGGAGCTGGCGCTGGACGTGGCTGCGACGCCGGAGCTGGTGGCGCTGCTGCCGGCGCCAGTCGCCGTTGCTGGAGTCGAAGACATCTCGCTGGCGGTCTCAGAAGTCTGCAAAACACACAAGTGCGATTAAACTCGGCTCGAATATCAGTCTTGGGTAAACATTGGGCAGACAGAACACTACACCTGTTCCAACAGTTCGCTGGAAAATCTGAACAAAGAACGCTAACATAAATAATTCACCGAATCGAACCAAATAGGCGTGCGTGCGGCACAGTGTTGACAATTTTTGTTTGTCAGAAAAGCTTTTTCTGACGGAAAGGGCGCAAAAAAAGCCAAACTAAAATTGGAAAAGAAACATAATGGTCGATAGTATATATTCTGATTAACAACCTTCTATGTTTACGCTTGTTTTTCGTTTATTATTGATTTATCCGATGTTTAAAATAAATTTGATCTAGTCTGAGAATATATAGCTCTATAGCTCTACTAATTTACGAGATCTCAGCCTTCATTCAGACAGATACAGACGGCTCGTTGCCCTAATCAAGAATATATAACTTTGTGGGATCTGCCATGCCTGTTACATACAATCCCCCAAAGTTATTAACCCTGTTTTTACAGTATCGGTATAGTAGATATATAAAAAAATAAAAAGTAAAACTTTGCTTCAATTTAAAAATGATTTTAACGAATATCAAGCAAAATAATGACCATAGGCCATAATTCCATAATGTAGAAAAAAATGTAAAATTTAAGATAAAGCAAAAAAAGCTGCATTATTATTCCCACAGTTTCACGAATTTTATACCAAATACTCTTCAAAAACAGCTAGATGTGGTGGGAAAAAAGCAGATTTGGCAACAGTGGTGCGGCAGGTCCTTGACCCGTTTTCCCTCTCTCTTCCTCATTGTGGAGACAACAGGCAAACAAACTGCGAACCACGAGCAAAAACATCGCAGGTCCCGTAGAATTCATGCCACAATCTGTTCACTTAAAGCTCCGCCGGATTAAATTTAATCGCCGGAGCGCGCTGCTCGGCCGGAGAGGCGCAGAGGCAGCGGCAAGCGGCCATTTTGGCAAACACTCTACGCTATTGCCATCAGTGTTGCCAAATGCACTTTTTTTCCCGTCACTTTTTTTATGAATTTGTTTTCAAAAACAATTGTTTGAAATTGTGAAATTGTGGGAGAAGCAGATGTGCTTGCTGTTTATGAAGTTCACAAAAATATCTCAACAAACAATAATGTTGCTATATGGTTTGTAGGATTTCCAATTTGATAGAATTATATATCATAGGAAAATTGGCATTCGCAGCTTTTAAATAATTGAATATTTTATTTATGAACTTAAAATCATGTATTTTAAATTATTATGTCTTACTGTTACTATTTGTAATAACTTGTACGAGAGTTCAATATAATATAATATGAATCCCATTGTTTTGCAATTGAAGAATTTGAAAACTAGTAAGAAAGTAGCCGATTTGCCGGACGCAGAATAGTCAAAAAACTCGGATATATTAAAGATCTAAAAAGTTCTTTGCCATTTACGATTTTGAAAGCAGCTCGAGTGTTAATTAAAAGAGATATTATTCTCTAAGAAAAGCGATAAATGATATAACGTGTAAAACAATCCCTTAAAGTTATTCACTCCATTATTACTCATTTCAAATGGGCACATTTTGGGAAATAACTTAAGAGAATGTGATTACAATTGGAAATAAAAGAAATATCTGATGAATTACTTTGCTATTTTCTGTCTTTTTTTTTTTGCAATGTTTTAGCTTTATTTTCGTTTAGCTTCCGCCAAAAACGGCTTTTTTCTTTTAATAAAAAATTGGCAACACTGGTTGCCATTGCCATTGCCGCCGTCTCTGCCGCTGCCGCTGCCGCCGCCTCTGCTGCAGTTGCGGCAGCGCTTGGAGTTTGCCATTGGCCATGACAATGCGCTGCGTTTAATTTTAGTCACCAAACAAAATCTGCACAAATTTCTTTTGCACGCGGCTGCAGTTAAAAATCAATCGGCTCTGGGCTCAGGGCTCAGCGCAGACATTTGCAAAACGCTGCCGCTGCCGCAGTCGCTGCCTCTGCCGCTGCCGCTGCCGCCCCGCAGTCGCTGCGAATCAGCGTATTGCACAATTTGAATGGAAAACACTTTGCGAACCGTAGACGAAGAGGTGTGCGGGGGCATTAGCCGCACCATACGCACCTTTGCAATTGAAATAAATTTGTTTTACGTCGCGAAAAGACTGCAAATTTATTTTACTCCCTGTTGTCGCCCTCTCTCTCGCTCACTGCTCTCTTGCTCACACGCTCTCTGGCACTCTCGCTCTTTGTCTCACACTTGGCCGCGTTGCTTTTACCGTTTGAAGCCACTACGATACACTGTCTTATTCTGTTGTTGTTCGTCGAACTTTGTATTATTTGGCAATTTGGAAAATCGCTTGTTCTGGTTGTCGTCCGTGGGAAGAGGAAGAGGCAGACAAGCAAAGCAAGCAGCAAGCGGTCGGCCGCTTTTGATGTTTCTTTTGTTGTCAACGCGCTATCGATGCAGCGTGCTATCGATAGTCGGGCCAGCGTGCGCAATATATCGCCGGTATGCGTTGCGAAAAAGGTTTCGATAGTTGCCAGAGTTGGAATAAACCCTAAACAAAACTAAGTGTAGCGTTGCCAATTTATGCTAACCATAAATTTCACTAAGAAATGTATAATTATTTTTAATTTTATATATTGTTTATATTTTTGTTATTTATTTTAATGTTATTTATTTAAAGAAATTTTTTGTATAATGACATATTCCCAAACTAGCCTTCTTCTAGCAACACTGCTTAGGGTTACAGTGGTCAAATCTGCATTTTTCCCGTCAAATCAGGCTGTTTTTGAATATCATTTGGCAGAAAAATTCCAAAACTGCAGAAAGCAGAAATTTTAACTTTTACAAAAAAAAAAAAAATAATAATTATAATTTATGATCGATAATTGCGCCTTTAATTGAAATCTCAATATTATCAGTAGCGTAATAATGCACAAAGTTGTTATATCTATTTTTGGCATTCGATATGTTTTCTGTTATTTAAACAATTAAATATTATAGGAAAATTATTTTAGAGTAGTAACAAGTATAACGTTTCTGGAATTGAGGAATTTGAATAGCAATAGTCACACGGACGCTAACGACTGTAAAATATCCTACAGAACAGAACAATTGAACCGTTTTTCCCATTCTTATTTTCTCCCTTTATTTTATAAAATAGGGTATTTTAAATAACTACGAAGAATTAAATACCTAACATTTCTTTGCCTTCGATTTGGCTTTGCAGTTTGGAAATCAGCTTGAGACAAAATTTAAAGAAATTTCTGTGTATAATGCACAAAAAAATTATCTAATATGTATAAAAGTAGATAATGAAAAAAATTGCCAGATTAATGAGATTGAAATAAAATTGATTTAAAAAATAATGAAACATTAAGAATAATTTTTTTTATTTATTTTCGGGTTTGTTTTCAAATCCTTTGCGACAAAAAAGGATTTTTTCTTTTTTAGCGGCATTTTCCATCATTTCAGCAGTGGTTAGTATGCTAAGCTTTGGATAGATACGCTATTGATTTTCGTGCTCTTCCCATCAAAAACAGATTTTTTTTCCTTTTTTTTTTAGCGGCATCTAACAGTTATTTATTAATATTAAGTGTCAGCATTCATTTAGTTTCCATATTCTCAGTTGCTTTGCGTGATTTAAACACGCGCACAGTGTTATCGGCGCCCCCAGACACAATATATTTGGGATTCGACCAGTCAATGTCCAGAACCTTATCTCCGTGTCCGAGCAGATCGTAGAGCGGCGCCTTCGGACTTCTGCAGTCCCACAGTTTGTTCTGGTTGTCGTACGCCCCCGACACGAACAGAAACTCCTCCGTATTCGACCACATCACCGACTGCACCCAGGCATTGTGCCCCAGGTAGGTGTTACGCACCACAGAACCCTCTGAAATGATGAAAAACTCTGTAAAGCATTTTCTAGATATATCAGGTACAACATACGATTTGTGCGCGTGTCGTAGAGCCGCAGATTCTTGTCCGCGGATGCAGTGACGATGAGGCTGTTCAGGGCGGAGTAGCTGGCGTCGAATATGGACTTGTTGGTCGATATTTCCGTCTTGATGCCCTCCAAGTTCAGATCCCACACCTTGAGCGTATGGTCCCAGCTGCCGGTGAGCAGGGTGTTCGCGTCCATCCACTGCACGGCGGAAATGCTCTCCCGATGGCCTTGCAGCGTCAGTTTGGGAGTCTAAGCGGTAGAGATTATTAGTTAAATAATATTTGTAGTTCACTTAGTTATTTAATTTATTCAAATGTTGAATTGGTTAAAGCAAGATAAATTAAAATTCAGCATAAAATAACTAACTATTCAATTAAGAATAGAAAATAATAAAACAATGGCTAATCTAGGGAAAAATTAAATTAAACCTGTGAGGACGGAGCTGATTAATTGAATGTTCCCGACTGTAAAATACCCTAGTACATTTTAAAACTAATAGTTATGAACCCTGTTTTTAGCCATTATTAATGTGTACAGGGTATACAAATATTTATAAAATACGAAACGAAGCAGCAATGATTCTTCTTACTTTCATTATGGATGTACTGGAATAGAGCGAGTGAGGCAAAGCCTGAAATATTGCGTCTTCAATAACCTATGCATCTGTTTATTAACCGATTTAATTTCTATGCTCTTATCCTTAAAGATAGACAAATATATTGGTAGAGAATATATCGCTCGTTTACCAGAAGAGTGTCAGTTAATGATGCAGTAATGTTCGTTGGATATTAATCTATCTTGTGTCAAAATTTCATTATCCTATCTTCAATACACACAGCGTGAGAAGAGAATATGTCGCTCCACCTTGTATGGAGATACACGGCGCTTGAAAACTTTAAACGCGTTTATCTCGAAACGCACTTTTTTGAGTGATGACACTCTTCTGGTAAACGAGCGATATGTATAACAATAAAATAAGTTGTTTCTTATCGATCATGGTTTCATCCATTTCATGGATACAGGATAGAAGAAATGAGATAAATTAAAACAAAAGTGCATCAATTGATGATCGGATTGAGAAAGCGCAGGAAATCCCAATCATACCTAGGTTATTGGTTAGTTGGCTGAACAATAATACCACACTACTTTGATTAAGATGATATATTGGGTTGTGTTAGATAATGCGATAGAGAGTTCGGTTAAAAGGATTGTATGATGAGCGTTATAACTGGAGCATAAAAACCAGAACATTATTGTGCTAATCAAAAGTGCATACAGGGAGATAAATAGACTGAAAGCTCGTAGTCGGCTTGAGAGGATTAAAATCCCAAGTTGATTCAATATTTTGAAGCATAATGTAGCAAATGAGCTGGACCTACCCTGACGCCGCTTTCCTTGGTGCGCTTGGAGGCGCCCTCGACCGAATCCTCCAGCTCAGCCGACCAGACCTTGAGCATCGTGTCCCAGGAGCCGGTGGCAAAGCGCTGGGCGTTGGGGCTGACGCAGACGCTGTCGACGCCCCGCTCGTGGCCCTTGCAGACGGAAACGCACTCCACGGAGTTCGAGGCGATGTTCCAGAGCCAGAGCATGGCGGTCTGATCCTGAGAGGTGGACACGAAGCGCCCGTTCTCGTCATCCAGCGATATCCAATCCACGGCCTTAATAGGAGCCGAATGGCCGGGAATCGTGAGCTTGTGCTTGCCCTTGCTGGTCCACAGATTGAGGGTGTTGTCGTAGCACCCGGTCAGTATCCACTTGCCGCACGTCTTCACCGCCGACACCCAATCGTCGTGCAGCAGGCAATCCTGGGGCTCCGGAGCCGGAAATCGCTCCACGTACTCGATCTGAATGGCATCCTCGAAGCTGATGGCCTTCTCCCGCAGGTGGTCGCACAGCCGACCCCGCAGATACTCCTCGAACACCAGAAAGTCAAAGTCTATGGCCCCCAAGCCCTTGCTCTCCAGCAGGGCGTTGACGAAGCTGTTGAGCTCCGTGGTGGCCACGCTGCCCTCTATGACATACGGCACATCCGGCACGGCATAGCTGCGAGCATGAGAATTAATTGATATTTAATTTATTTCAATAAACCAGCCTCTTTCACTCACTGTTCCTGTTTGGTCTTCAGATGCACCTGCACCTGCCCCTCCCCGTTCTCCGCTTCCATCGTCTGGCCCACGTGCGTTCAAAGCGGCACACTCGATTCGCCTCTTCGTAGCGTTGCTTGCCTCCAACTAACACTTGTTGCGTGTATTCGGCTGTTTAGCAGTTTAATTGGCACACCAACCACTCTTCGCTTTAGCTAAATTCTTTATAATTATTTAAAACAAAATAAAAACACGCCGAATTGTGTGCGCACAAATTAGTGATGATAGTAATAATACCAAGAATATCGATAAATATGCAAGCAACGCGGGTATCTTCATATTTGCAGTAATAAGTGCCAATTACAAGAGCATAAACTAAAAACAAATCTGTTTAAATTCTACATATCATTGTAAACAGAAAAAACAATTTAACCAATTTATTTATTTAACGAATTTTTACTGATAGTAATAATACCAAAAACATCGATAAATATGCAAACAAAGAATGTAATTTCATATTTGCAGCAAAAGAGCCAATAACAGCAGCATAAATTTAAAATAAATATATGATAATTTGTAATCTCATTTTAAGCACTTAAACTAGTTTATTTAATTCATATTTTCATATCTTACAATTCTTGTTGAAGTATCGATTAACTACCAACTTCCATACGTTGCCGCTAACTTATCGAATAGCGCTGCCAACTTGTCGCAATTCTGCGCAAGCGATTTGTTATCGCCTATTTGTATTTGGCGCGCATTTGAAATGCACATTTACTAATATTATTTACTGGTGGTACTATAGTTCAGAAGGGGCTACAATAGATCCTCTTAGGTCGCGGTACATTTGTAATAATAAAATAATATCATTTACTCAGTGTGTGCCTCAAGTTTAACAAGCTGTCAAATGTTATGCCTTTGACACATGTTATGTTGAGGCTGTTGCGCAAGCGCATAATGCAAAAAGCATAAATACCCAAAGTTAATCGTTTAATAATTAATAATGAAGCGCTGCGCCACCAAAGAGCCGCTTTGAACATCGCCAAAACTCACATTATATGCGTTATTTGTTATGTGTTTGGTTGCTTTCGGTGTCAGCTGTTGACGGCTTACGCAAAAAGACAAAAACAAGCAGCGAAAACATTAAAAAAGAGCCATGGCTAGCTGGCAATTTACAATTTGGCTCTTCGGCGCGCAATTGTTAAAGTTTATTAAAGTCATTAATGAACCAGATAGCAATGCCCACACTTGAGGGGCACCTGATAAACCACTTTTGTCACTTGCCTCTGCACTGGAAGGTTAAGCGCCTCTTGACATTTCTGTGCCGCTTTGACCTTCGATGCAAAGAGCGCACAATTGACCAAAAAACCAACCGAAATTTTATAATAATTTTATGTTGTGCCGCGCTAAAAATAAGCCACCTTATAATGGGTCGCAAAAACTTCCAGTGATGAATTTGAAGCCCCAAGTTAAGTTTCTTCAAACAAAAAACCAGAAATGAGGCAGCGAAATGCTGCAGCTGTCCGCAGTCGGCGGCTTTCCAGGCGCCGCCTTCCAGCGCTGCCGCTCAGCTTATAAAACGCGCGCGGCGCCTGCGCAGCCGAAGCATTACAACAAAGCCAACGCGCCAGGTAAGACAGCGTTCAAGCAAACTAAAATTGAATAAATAATAAAAACCAGTACGGACGGAGCAGATCAGTCGGACGTAACTATGAACAAGAGACCCTAGAATACACAAACAGTCGAGCAAATTGTCTGCTGCATATCTTCGCTGTTTATTATCAGATCGTAATCAAATTCACAGCATCATCGAAGAATGCAAAAAATTACAAGTTCGTTGTTTTAAAATAGTGGATCTTATAGTTTTCGTGATCTATGTGACTGATGTGCTTTTTTGCAGTTACCGGAGGAAGGTGGCGGAGATTTTAAAAATCTTAAACAAACTTAATCAGCAGAACCAATATTAAAAAATGGTTTTCAACCTCTTATATAGGTATAGGTATATGTATATGTATAGGTCTACGAATTAGCGTTCAGGATAGGAGAACCTACAAACCAAATATTGTGTCTCCAGCTTTAATAGTTTACGTGATTTAGGAGTTTATACGGACAAACTGACGAAAAAACAGACGGACAGAAAAACGGGCAAGGCTATATCGACAGAGCTCGTTATTCTGATCAAGAATACATATACTATGTAGGGACTGCCACGCCTCCTACTGAGAGTTACACATATTTCCCACTTACACTAACTTATTGGACCCTTTAGTATTTCTTTAAAGTACAGGGTCTAACAAATAAAACTAATAAATAGATGTGTATAAAATAGATGTAATACAGTTGGTGTTATCTCTTGCAGTTCAATCGAAAACAAACTCAAAATGAAATTCTACGCGCTGTGCTCGGTATTCGCTGTTCTGCTGCTGGCGGGCAGCGGACGTTGCATGCCACAGAGGGAGGGCGCCGCCTACACGAACGAGGCGATCCGACAGGCGCAGCAGACGCTGCTGATCCCGAAGGACGCGCAGATCCAGAACGTGCAGGAGGGCATCGAGCTGGGGGCGTACGAGCAGATTCCCGGCAACCAGCGGATCAATCTCTTCGAGATCCTGGGCGATACGGTGCCCTCGGAGGTGATAAACAATCTGCAGTCGCAGGTGGATCAAATTGGACGCAATTGAATGAGCTAATTTATTGCCACTACTCATCAATCATTCGATTTGCATTTGCATTTTTGTTAGGTCTTAAAGTGCCTGAAGAGAAAAAACAAACACAAACAAAATAAAATCCCACAAACTATTTAAGTATTATCCAATTGACTTTTGCTCTCGGTTTTTTGGCAAAGCGAAAGTGCTGCTCCTACAAACCAGTTGCTTCCTCCAATCGAAAGCTGAAGCGGCGTCTAATGACGACGATGAATCCAAGACATAGACGTAGAGGTTCGACTTTCTCCGACTCGGAGATCCCGCGGCGCATACGAAATGAATCAAAAGTTCGCTCTGCTCCTCAACCTTGTTATATAAGCTACACTTTTTTATTTTTTATTATTTCTTCTTTATTTTTTATTTTTTATCGCCGTATTGTGCATTACAGCTCAATGTGCTGCGGGTAACCTGAGCCGCTTTTTGTGGTCTCTCTGCAACTTTTGATGTTGCTGCTGTGATGCAACAATTGTCGTTGCCTTTGCCTCTGTTGTTTGCTGTTGCTGCTGCTGCTGCCTTTGCCTCTGCTGTTGTCGTGATGTTTGTCTACGTTTTGTTCATTTAATTTCTTGGTAATTGCCGCCGCATGCACTTGCATATTTAATGAGCAGTCATGTTGCCTTTGTTGTAAGTGGTTTGTATTGTTGCGGGTGGGGCAGGTCTTGCACAATTGTGACCTGCGTCCAGGTGATCAAACCGGGGTCAAAAAATAATATTTATCGAGCGTTTGAACATAACGGACAAAACGGTGGCAACGCTGATCGCAGGGTGGCGCTGCCATTTTGTGATTGTAAAAATGAGCGCCAAATTGGCAACATTGGAATATGGGCATTTATGTTTATGTTGTTTGTGTCATTCGTACTCTCATTCATGTGATTACTGATTTTGTTAATTAACCTTCCTTCTCTTTCTGACCGTAGAACTATGCTTGGTGTCATGTTTATGCACAAGTTAATTAATGGCGAAGTCGACTCTCCCGAGTTGATATCCCAAATTAGATTTACTGTTCCGGTTAGAAATACTAGAAACTTTATTCCCTTATCTCTTTCTCGTTGTAGTACTAATTATTCTATTCATAACCCATTTAGAGTTCTTTGTAGTGAATACAATAGCCTTTTTAACACCTCTGTGCCTCTACTAAGATGGACGCTTCTGCAACACCTTTCCCGTAGATAATATTTAGTTTTGTTTATATTTGTTTATTGTTTGTATTTTTATTCCGCGATCTATCGCATTTTTTTTCCGCTCGATGCGCGGTGCGCCCCTCGGTCGGATGGGCGGGTGGTGGGCTGCGTATTGGCTTGGGTTCGCGCGTTAACAAGCACATGCTTGGTGTCGCTGGACCACTTGAACATGCTGCCGGTAGTATGTAAACGTATATAAGCAAAACTTTGATGCATCATTATTCTCTTAAATTTGGGGCGCTTGTGATGCAATTGCAGAATTGGTAGATATTTAAGATCCTTACCAATTAATATAGACAGAATTTATATAGATAGATTTACATCTCTTAAATAGGCAAATCTATTAGATTTATGTTCATTGTGGGTGGAAGGGGCGTGGCATTCAACATTTGCCATAAACTTGATTTGTGTATGGTATACACTTATGTATCTACATTCCGAAAATGGAAGCTTCAACTTTTAGAGCTTCCGGAGATCAACTTGCAACAAGACTGAATCGACTCAATATATATCCCAGTATCCCAGTACAGTTACTGGGTCAGCCACGCCTCCTTCTGCCTGTTACATACGTTCGCACACGTTATAAAAACATCGAAATTGATTACTGTTTATATATTGGGTTTATTATATCGTAATTCGTACACATGAAAATGAACTTGATACTTGCTGCTAAATTTACGCTAGTTAAAAGTAACTTTTTGTTTGATTTTCATAATTTTAAAAATAGTTGTGCTGCCTTACAGTTCTAAGCGCCTAAATAAATTAAATTTTAAATGATAAAATTTTTTTTTTGTATGGTTTAATACGCTATAATTAATGTATTAGATTAGATTAAAACTTCTCATAGTCAGTCTAAACTTAAAAGCTTTTCAAATCGCATAGGACTATATAATTTGCATTTAAATCATCATTAAGACATCACTAGACAAGTCGAAGTAGTCTTCATACCATCATAAATTATAATTATACATTAAATAAAATCTTTATAGTTCTTTTGTCGAATTAATTCATATTTTTGTGGGCGCATGTGCGTATGAATATGGGCGTGGCAATGTGAAAATTTAAATTTATTCGTTTCTTTTGATATTTTGTGCGGGTTCTTAAAGTAGGCGTAATGTTTGGTTACTCATACGATAATAAATTACAATAAGACTAAGCGATTCTACATATTTTTGTTCGCACGTCAAGTGCAAATAGTTGCAAATAATTAAAATTAAAATTATGTATTTATTGCAATTGGGGAGCCCAGCATTTACGACTTTAGATACTTGAATCAAGTGTTTCTCTGTTTGTGTGTAAATTAATTACTAATTACACGCAGGGGTAATTTATTTATAGCTAGATAAATTCCAGTTTTTGCTTTTTCGATTCAAAAATTTCATTTGCAGTCTATGGAAACTAATAATTTTCAATGTTGATCTCGTTTCTTGCTACTTAAAATTAGGACTTTGCATTCGAATTTCGATGGCGTCTGGCAATCGATAGCTGCTAGCGGTTATCGATAGCTGTAATGCGCTTAATTCAAAACTGCATTCAAATTCGCTGCGTTTTCGTAATTACAGCTCTGCAATGTTGCATTTAGTAGTTATAGTTATAGTTCTATATACACCAAACAATTTCTTGTGCTACCAACTGGAGGCGACCTCTCAGTATATTCGCTTCAGATAGAGGCGATCCAGACGCTGCCCCGCCCCCGCTGCACGTGCCTCCACGAAGCTCTTCTCGCCCCGCGTCGCCTCCTTGCCGGGCACCACATTGTCGCTCTGCTCCTGGCTCTCGTTCAGCTTCAGACTCTCGGCGTCTGCCTTGGGATCCAGCCCCGCTGCGCCCTGCGCCTGCTCCACATCCTGGCCAAGCTCATCGATGTCGACGGGCACCACACGCGTGGCTCGGGGCGTGGTGGGCTCCCGCAGCTCCCCGCTGCCGCTGCCGCCTCCGCTGCCGGCTTCCAGCTCGGCGCTGGTCTCGTTCTCGCTGGGATTGGCCACGATCTTGCTCAGATTGCTGGCGCTCTGGATGCGCGTCTCGGCGGAGCTGTCCTCGGCGCTGTACATCAATGGCACCTGAGAGGGGGAGGGGGAGGGGATTGGAACGTGCTTCGCCTGGCTGGCAGCCAAGGGCTGATAGAGCTCCATGTCACCGCTGCCGGCGCCGCTGCCGTGGCCACTGGCGTCCAGGCTGCCATCGGGAACGAGCTTGCGCTTGTTGTCCCGCTCGAAGGGACCGACAATGCTGCGTGGCTCGTCCTTGGTGTCCGCCTCCACAATGTCCTCCATCTCCACCAGCGGGAAGTTGACGTCGCGCAGACTGAAGTCGTCCTCGGGCAGGGAGGGATACGCCGGATTCGACTCCACCTGCGGCACCTCGTCCTCCTCCATGTGGTGCGCCGGCTGTGCGGTGCTGGAAGCTGGCAGCTCGCTGCTCACCCCCGCTATGCCCTCCGTACTCATGGCCCCCAGCTCCAAGCTGCTGTTGTCGTATCCATAGCTGGAGCTGGAGCTGGGCTCGGGCGCCTCTGTGCTGATGGGCCAGGCGGTGCTGGAGCCGCCCGAGGGTCCCTCCGTGGTGGATATGATGTGGTAGATATTATCGCTGCCCGCTGTGTCCGGCTCCAGCTCCGCCGCTGCCGCATTGTCCACCAAGGCGTCCCGAAAGCCGTTGTGGAGGATGCCCAGCGGCACAGCCTCTGCCACGCCCTCCGTGGTGTACTCCCGCTTGATGTTCACCTTGCTGGGATCGTGCGCCTCCAGTGGCTCCAGGGCGTCCGCTGGCTGCTCAATGTTGTTGCTGGGCGGCTGCATGGAGGCGATGAGCTTTAAGCTCTCGCTGCTGTTAGCGGGCAGAGCTTTTTGGTTCGTGTCTTGGCTAGGCGTCGATGTTGCTGTTGGCTCTGTTGAAGATGTTGCTGCTGTTGTTGTTGCTGGCGCCTCAGTTGTTGCAGTTGCAGTTGCAGCTGTAACTGTTGTTGTTGTGATTGTTGTTGCTGCTGTGCTGCTGGTGGTTGCCTCTGCAGCTGCGGCCGTGGGTGGCGCCTCCGTGCTGGGCACCTTGCGTGTGGGTATTGCCTGCTTGACCTTGTGATTGTCATCCGTGATCCGAATCTCCGTCGGCTTGGTTATCTCCTTGATGGTTATGTTCCAGTTGAAACCCGCTGCAGGTGCAACCGGCATGGGCTTCGTGGTTGTCGCATCTGCGCTGCTCGCGTCGCTGGCCAGCGGCGGATTATTGTCGAGAACTGTGGTTGGAGAGGGGTTAGAAGGAAATTGGGGGCATTATCCGAGATGAGTTGGGGCTACTCACTTGGGCAATTGTCGTATTCCGGACAGCAGCGGCCAGGCACGTATTTGGGCATGCAATCATCGCGACGGAAGCAGGTCACTGAGCTGCATACAATTTCGCCACCTGCAACAGTTTCGACAGGTGATTAATCAAACTACTCGATGAATTGATTGTGCTCAAGAATTGATTCTGATTTGGATCATCTGAGCGTATAAATATTATTAAATAAATAAATGAATAAAGAAAAGTAAACGCACAGAGCGAATAAATCGATAGAGCGTCTAAATTATTATAAATTATTATTTTGAACATACAGAACTCTATAAAACTTTGGAAAATTTATCCAATATTTTCATAAATTAATCAAGAAATTTCATAAATCATATCATTTCTTTTTATGTGTTTAAGATTGAATTGATATTATGACTTATATGTATATTTTTTTTTATTTTCTTAACAATAAGTTTTAGTGGCTTATTGTTTATTCTTAGGTTAAGTTATGACATACGTACAAGTATATAAAATTAAAAAAATTCGTTCTTGAAAAATTTAGAATAATAGACTTACAGTTTATAAGAATATGATTTTTAATAATATGTATTTAGATATTTCTACTTAACCAAATTATATTTATAACTAAAAATATATTAAATATTCTCATTTTCTTCGTCCATGTTTTTAAATGAATATAAACATTTTTAAATAAAACATATTTATTTATTTATTTATTTAAGTGTCGACAATGACAAGTCAGCCAAGAAAAATTAAATTACAAATTAATATTAAGAATAAGAAAATTAAAATTAAAATAAATAAAATTTAATTTAAACATATAAGAAAATAAGAAAATCTGAATTAATATAGAAATTATGGACTTATGACTGAGATAATAAATGATATTTAAAAATTTATTAAAATATTTCTATCGCTTTTTACAAATTTTTTTTGTTTAAATAAAATACAAATTAATAAAAAAAAAATCCAATAGATTTGCGATATGCTTATTGAAATTCAAAGGCTGCTAAATTTGCAACTCGGCATGCAATTACTTAATGTTAAAAATATTCACATTTAATTTCAAATACCTAACTTATTCAATTACATTTGAGGTATGTTTTTTGTGTCTCTCTCACCTTTGCAGTAGCACACGGTGCACGGTGTATCCGGATCAACCAATTTATAGCCGTTCGCATAAGTTTTTCCATCTTTCTCGCAATCTGCGAGCGGTGGGAACGTAGGAGAAGAAAGAAAAACGGCGATTGAAAATAATGCCAGGAGTTTGGGCGATTTCCATAGCTGCAACAATGTGTGGCAATGCCAACTTACCGCATTGGTAATCGGGACAACAGTGTCCTGTGCGCTGTATGGCACGGCAGCTGGCCTGCTTCTTGCACCGCGCCGACGTCTCCGGCACCCAGTTTCCATCTAGCAGACATTGGCCTATAAACAATCGTAAGGCCCATTGTAGGGTTATTTTTGTGTTGATAGTGGAGAGGATTGCGCCGACACGACGCACAGTGGCTCTAGCGACGAATTTGGGGTGCCAAAAATCAAAACTGCTATACGAATACTACCATGAAACAAATTTTATTTTATTGAAAAGTGCTCAAAGTTTCATAATAACTAAACTTTGTGATGATGAGACATTTAGAAGCTGTGCTATACGGGGTGTGTTTTATTGCCAAATACAGCGGAAAAAGCTAGATTTAATTTCTGGTTGTAATTAATAACATTTATTTCCATTTATGTATATATTTCGATATATCTATCTAATTATTTAAATAAAAGAATATTTAAAAATTTACGTATTATTTTATTTTGGTAATCGTCAATATTGCTATAAGTTGCTAGTGCTGAAAATAGTAATAACACATTAAATCGTCATAAAACATTTGATTTCAATGAGATAAAACATGGGGATCTGAACATGATATAAATGATTACAATTTTTATTATCTCCATTTAAAGTTGAAACATATTTTCAATGACAGGGAATTTCTCAAACAGATAAATCGATTTGTTATCGAATGAAACCCCGTTTTTCAAAATTAAAATGCTATAACTTTCAAACCAATTACTTAAATAAACTAATATTTCTCTATCAGATAGCAATACTTTTATCAAGCAGTTTCGACTAAAGGAAATCCTTTTTAGCACACCAAATTTAGCTGGAGAACCACTGTGCGACGGCTAATACTCGTAAGCAGTTAAGTCCTAGGGCGCTTACCTTGCGGCTGTTGTTGTTCCGCCAATGACTCGCCAGTGGGGGTCGCGGGCGGAGTGGGCGTGGGGGGGCTGGAGCTGTGGTTCGAACCGATGCTGCTCGGCGTGACCGCGACCATGACGATTGTTGAAGATGCGCTGCTGCTGCTGCTGGAAGATGCGCTGTTGCTGCTGCTGCTGCTGCTGATGCTGCTGCTGTCGGTTGGCACTGCAAAGAGAAGCAACAAGAGCGGCAAATTGTATAATGAGAACCAACAATGGAACTGGCAGGCACCCCGGAGCCAACGATCCTTGGCCCCTTGGTACATATTTGAATGAATGACATTTTGATAACAGTTGTTTGTTGTTCATTGTTATAGTTGTTGTCGTTGTTGTGGTTGTTGTTGTATCTGGCGCTGGGCAAGGTAAAATGCTAACAAAATACGGCAAAAGTTAAATGAGTTTAGTTTTAGTTTGGCCTTTTTTGTTTGTCCACTAGCCTCAATACACAGCCCTCGCCCCTTTCCCTTAATTTTTTTCGCCATGGGCGTGGCACTTCAGGATGTTGTAGGTTTTGTCAGTTGCACTCGATTGTGTGCCGGCTTCCCACGCGCTCCCAACAATTTTCAGATTGCTCGTCTGTCATTTGGCAACCCTCTTAAATTTCATTGGATTTTCGCCTTGCAGGCTTCTCTCACTCAAATGGTCTTGTTGTGTTTGTGTTTCGGGAGCAATCTTAGGACATCTCTCTACTGCTGTCACTCGCTAGCATGAAAAATGATTAAATATGTGCCAGCATTAATCATACGCACTGTGTGACACGCTCTCAAATTTTTAGCAGTTGCTTCGCTTTTGTCAACTTGTTTGTGCGCTAAATTGTTTTGCCAGCTGCCTCATTAGGCGACTGCATATGCTGCTCATTTTCCGCAAATTGTTGATATAGTTTATTCTGTTGTTCTTTTAATAGAATTCTGTTTTGCTGAAAGCGGATACGCGTATGTCGCAGATGGCAGATGTATCGGTTTGCGCATAGTGCAATTTATTCGGAAGCAGAAAATGTGATTTTCCTCATAAAATAGGCACAAATTGTGAACAAGTTGGAGTGTAGAATTGATAGGGGCTCAAGGAAATCGCATTAAAAACAATACCGTTCACATTTGTGGCCATATTTTATTAGTTTTCCATTAATTTTGAATCGATGTATATAAATTTATTGCTGTTACCTCTGTTTATTTTTATTATTTATAGTAGATTATTTATTATTTAATGCTTATGTAATAAAGATTTAAATCTATTTTATTTTATTTTTTAAGTTATATCCAAAATTGTTATCAAACACTTGCTAACTATTTTGGTTGCATTATTTATAAGCGAAACAATCAAATAATCTTTAACCTTTTCGTTGTAAAATATATTCTTTTCATTTTTATATATATACAATATAAATAAATTCTAAAAGAAAACATAATATAGTGTCTATAAAATTCATGATTCACTTCCATTTTCTCTGTTGTTAGTTGATATTTTATTTTAATTATGATTATATTATATTATAAATATATTTCCCAGAGATGTATAATAAAATTTTAAATTTTATAAAAGTCCATTTTGTTGCTGGGTTGGTATCGATATTTTTAACGAACTCAAATATTGTTGATTAATTAGAATTTAATGCATCTAGTAGTTATCATCATATCATTGCACCAATGAATTGAAATTATTTCATATAGTTAATTAAAAATATTTTCCCACTTGCTTAATGAACCAAGTGTAACATAACTCTAAGTTGTCTTTTTTGCTTAACTTAACATTTTAAAATTTCATAATTTTACTTTGAGTGGCATTTGTTATGCAATACGCGAAATTAGAAACGTTGCAATTAGCTGAACAGCTTCCCGTTTTCATTGTAGAACGCAACTTCCCATTGTGTTTTGTTCTCTGTATTTTTTTCGCTTTTATTTCGTGTTGCTCGACGACGCGTTGCTTTTTTAAAGCGCGGTTTTTTAAGCAGCTTTTTGTGAGTGTGCGTGTGGTTGTGTGTGTATTTCTTTGGGGTATGTCAGCCAGTCTGACAGACTTTTGGCTGAGCAACACGTTTTAAATGAGCCAAATTATGATGTGCATTATGTGCAGAATAGCAACTAGCACAACTAAAAACTGTTTGTCTTAGTAGGAGTAAGACTATAATATACCCTACAATTACAACAATTAGTTGGCTGAAAAATACCACTAAGAAATATTCTGCTTGAAGGATAGCCCAATATTCTCACGATTTTATATTTATTTATCATTAACTTATTAACTTTTAGAATGCAATATTTAAGAGACATTTGATCTAATAATTCTGTACAGCGCATAGTATGAGTTAGGTTATGATATACCCTGTACTCGCAACAATAATTAAGCCTATGAAATATCATTGAAAGTATTCTACTTGGAGAATAGCCTAAAATTCGTATGATTTTATCTTTGTTTATTCTATAAACTCAATGAGTTTTGGTAGGCAATATTTACGACAAATTTAAACTAATAATTCGGTGCAGCGCATAACAGTAAGTTAGCTAAAAACCCAAGCACACGTTGAAGATTTTTACCGCAAATGTAATTTGAGGCGAGCATGAGATTACGTATACGCCACCGTCACCGTCAGCGTCAGCGTCAGATCTTATTTAAGATATTGCGCTGGCGCTTCTTTATGATGCTGTGCAAGTTGTGCCTGTGTTTAAAGATTGTCGCCTTTGTGTCGGCATATTTATGGTTGTTGTAGTCGCGATTTCATTGGAAAATTGGCATTGTTCGACTGTTTGTTTTCCGCAATGGCATTACGTATGCACGAAGTTCTCTGATTCACGGTCATAAATTGCATTGATTCTGTATTTGTGTGTGTTTCATAATTTAAAAGTGATTTTATACACAGTGATAAATGATAAGCGCAATTTGGCGCAATTGTTGTAAGCCAACAGGCTACAAGCAATAAACCAAATGGCGAACAAATAAAAATTGCTACAGAGATAAGACTAAACCGCACTATTAATAATACTTAGGGCGACCCACTGATAAATATGCCAGCAGTTAAAACCAGGCCATAAATGTGCAACAACAACCACAGCACCAAACAAATCATGCCAAAAGCGTGCGCTTCAAACAAGATTTTCAGCTCCGTCCCCGTTGGTTAAGTAGGGCCGCGTGTCCTGCGGTTGTCCTGGGTTGTCCTGGGCTGTCCTGGGTTGTCCTATTCAGCGTGGGAATTGTCTGTCCTGCGCCGTCTCTGTCTGGCTTTTGCGCCTACTTCATGAACTACTCAACTTTGGCTTAAGATGATGACGATGACTTGGCTGGCAGGCCATTATTAGATTTTCAGCAAGTGGCTGGCCCCCTTGCCCCTTGTCCTTTCCCTTCCCTATTCTCCCGTTGGAGGTTGGAGGGTCACCCACAGTGTCAAGGAAAGTTTCCTGTTATGGGCCACGTCTCGCAACTTGCCCTCCACTTAAGCAGTTTGCGGTTAGTTAGACAGGGAATCTGTTTTGTTTATGAAGTGCCAGACGACCCTACGCCATCTGCTCTGTGAAGCGCACGAAATGAATTTTGTTTGTATCATAAATTGTAATTGTGATTGCAATTGCAATGCAGATGACACTGAATTCCAAATTGCAATTTATGTGCCGTAAAACAGCCTCACATATATCACAGTGAGGTAGCACATCATTTACTGGCTACTAAAGTTCTATTGTTACCTCTGAATCAACCCACGCGTAAGTCGGCAGCTTAAATTAATGCTTAAATGCCATTCCAAATAAACAGAAAAAAACCTAACAGATCATTCAAGTGGGAGCCTACAGTCGGACGTAACCGACTGTAGAAGACCTTGTGCTTCGTATGTGTATGTACGTAAATAGCCACAAACACAAAGCTATGCAAGTGGGCAAATATATGCATGCGAGATAACCCCTCTACCATATTCAACAAACTATCTGATGCATATCTTTGCTGTTTCTTATTTAATTGTAACGCAATTAACAGCATCTATGGAGCATACGATAAGCTACATACATGCCACATTGGTGGCTGTTGTGGTTTTTGAGGTTAGCGGAGGAACAATGAAGGACATCCAAAATATAAAACAAAATTGATCTGTTCACTTTAAAGGAGAACCTGAATACTAAAAATTGTGTCTAAAGCTCCTAGATTTGCGATAGACGGAAAGATATTTCCGTCTAGATTTATGGATAGATGAATATAGCTGTATTAACTCAGCTAGTCCTGATCAAGAATATATAAACTTTATGAGATCTGCCTCCTTCTGGGTGTTACACATAAATTCTACTTGCACTAGCTAATATACCCCCTTGTGCTTGTTCAAAGTACAGGGTCGAATAAAACGTAAAAAAAACCAAAACAATGACAAAGTCAGGCTGTCGGACAAATGACAACAAATGAGCGTTTTGAGCGTTTTCGTTTTATTTGTTTGTCACACTGAAAAAATGATAAATGATCTACTAACAGCGGCTATGGGTGGAGCAGGGGCAGGTCTTTAAAAATTCCCCATACAGCTGAAATTAATGCAAACTCATCGAACAAAAAGACCAAAATAGAATAAAGTCAACAAATTACAGATGATATGCCAGCGATTTCAGTTATTCTATAGTATGTATTCTGTAGTCTGGCCTGGGATATACTAGCATTGCATAAAGCGCAATTCGCTTAGACAATAGAGTTAACGGTCCAGCACAGTAATCAAATTTAACAAGCACTCAACAGATGCTAAATATAAACATTTTCCAGTTTATGCCAAATACTCACAGCATATATTTAAAGTCTGAGTTGCTAAATGCTAATTAAATATAGACAAGCTAAGGCTGAATTCAAGTCAAGCAAATAAATAAGACAATAATAATGAAATAGAATTAAAGAAACCGAAGTCGAACACCAAAAATTAAGATGATGTTTTTTTTTTAAATTTTATTATATTTAATTTTTGACAAGTTGGTTATATTGTTTTCTTAATTTTATTGTATTTTTTGTGTTTAATATATTTAGTTTTATATATTTATTGCAACAACAATATTCGTAAAATTAATTTAAAATTTACTTTACAAATTTTTACAATTGTAAAGCGACGTATAATTCGATAACTGAAGGTAAGAAATTCGGGCTCTACGTCTGACAATTTTCATTTCTAAGGTCACTGATGAGAATGCTTGGCACATTCGAAATAGTACTCTCTGACCAAACCCAAATTTTTCAATTGAAAATCTCCCATTGCTAGACGTAGAGCCCGAATTTCTCACCTTCAGTTAATTTAAAATATTTGTGTGTTTTATTACGTTACAATTTGTAGGAACAAAATGTTTCTTGAATTTTCGTGTTATTAAAATTTGAAATGAAATGAAATGAAGTATTTTAAATCAGTCTTTAATTAGCTGCCAGTGCAGGAAGTAGTATATTTGTTGTAAGTTTATTGTATTGAAAAATAGATGTAGTTGTCACTCAAGCATTAATCAAAACTGGCAAATGTGTGAAATGCAAATAATTCAATTCAACTGCACTGACATCCATTTATGTCTGTGCGTTTGATATTGCATCTAATTGTATCTATCTGCAGGTATTCGCGTGTCTATGCGGCTGTCTGTCTGTCTGTCTGTATCTTTGTTCGTGTGTCTGTTTGGCTACCTGCTCGACATGCTATTTAAATTAATAATGCCGCAGCTTACAATGGCAGTCGGTCTTTTGTAGTGGCAAACGGGAGCTGTCATTAGGCGCATTAGTGAGCTAATTTAGAGATACACGAATACTTGCACGGATAGATATACGTTTGTATGTAGATACAGATATCTGTGTGAAGGGTTAGAGCGATGCCATAGCGCACAGTCTGACTCCACGTGCCTCAGAGGCCTGGCACTCGCAGCTGCCTAATTGTAGCTATTTGAATAATAATACCACACGATAGTGGCAGCCAAAGCGAGTACTTAAAGTTATAGTATTTGTATAAAATATAATGCCTGAAATTATTGCATCAAAAGTTGTATATAAACAATAATAAAGCTGACAGCTGAGAGCTGGGATTGCTCATACGTCATGTAAGCCAGTCGCGTATCATATCATATCACAATGTATATCGTTTCTTCATCGACCAATTGAGCAAATTGCATAAGAGCACAGAGCACCGACTATTGGCTGCCACTGTACCACCAACTGCAGCCCAAAAGCCAAAGCCGACGCCAAGCAGCGGCCAATGGTTTTGGCCGAGTTAATTCAATTTGCAGTGTCTCTCTCTAGCCCCCTCTCTCTCTCTCTCTCTGTCTTTCCCTCTCTGTCTGACTGTCTCTGTTGCTTGGTAGATCGGTGTTAAAGTGTAACACACAACATTAAACAGATGCCAGAGTCGAACGTGACCACAATATAATTACCCGCAGCGAGTCACATGCGCCACTTGTTGACTCGACTCTCCGGGCCCAGTTTGTTGGTCTTTAAAAGGCAATTTACATGCCCGGCCCCCCTCGGCCCCTCGCCCTTCGGCTTGGCTTGACTCGGGCCAGCCGGGCCCTCTATGTTCCAAGTTACACAAAAAGCGTTGAAAGTAAAAGTTTTAACACTTTTCATTTTAGAAGTAGACCTTCCCCCGCTCGGGCTGCTCTGCAAATAAGCTCATATCGCTCTGCTCTTGAGTGGAACTCTTTGGCATTGTGAGGGTCTGTTTGCCTTACGTATTAAGCTCAGAAATGTTGAGCAAATTATGAAGCGTCAGCTGTCAAATGAAAGTATCTTTTGCTCGTTTTTATTTGCTGTAGCTACTGGTGTGAGTTGTCGGGTTAAATATGCTTTTGTAATTGTTGTGGGCATATGAAACGGCAGTCGTAATAGAGTTGTATCTTTTATCACAATATATTAACTAGGTTTATTGCAAGTTATGACATTGACTGCCTTTTTACCAGCTCTTTCAAATGGCAACAAGCTGGAACAATGATTTAAGACTACCTCAATTAATAAATAATTGCTAGTGGTTAATAGACTCTGCCAAAGAGGTAGATAAATAAGTATAAATTGATATATACATCGACCGATTGACAATTGAATAACTAGATAATGTGGTAAATAGGTGGATAGACTTATCTAAGTATAAGCGGATATAAATATTGATCGATTGATTACTGAATAGTAAAATAACTTGCTAAATAGAATGATAGAAAGCAAATGCATTACTGAATAATTGAATTAATACATAATTGAAATGCACTGAATTTTCAAGCCATTTTATAAAGGTAAATATAAATATAGAAAATAATTTGATCTTTCTTTATTAGGGATCGATTTTGATTAAATTTACAGAATTGGTAGATCTCTACATTTTACTAAATTCAGTATTTATGTAGATAGATTTGTATAGTATGCTAAATAAGTCTTTTTATTTCATTCGGAAATGGCTACTCTACCTCTTGAAGTTTCCGAATTCTCGGCGTTCATCCAAAAATATGGACTTGCAGACAGTCATGGCTTTATCCTCTTGGCTGACTAAATAGACAATTATGTACTTTTTTGAAGTACATTGTCTAGGAAATTTTAAAAATATATGCTCAATACAAATAAATTTCTTACCATATTTTTATAAGTTACTTATATTTAACCTATGAAATACCTACTCCATTGGAAACAATTTATTTAAATTTGCACTCAATTATGAACAATTTGTAAGTGTAAGTACTTTCCAAATCACCAGCTCATTGAAGGGTCCAGTACCAACATAAGTATGTGAATTCCTTTTAAAATGCCATAAATATATATGCCCCGGCATGTTGCAGCCTAAGAGCATTACGTTGGCAAATAGAGAAACATGGCAGAAGGACCTTAAACGCACACGTAGCAATCATACGCAAGAGCTTAGCTCCCGGGGCAAATGTGGAAATCAGACCCGCATCCCAGATACCCGAAGCCCCACCCACAGCCACAGTCACAGCCACAAGCCGGCTGCCATCTAAACTACCTATCATAATACGTGCTCCATATGCGCCAATAAGCATAATAATGCCCAGACCAAAACCAAAACCAACAAAATCCGATGGCAAAACAACGACACAACAGCCCAAGCCACAGTCTGCCAAACTGGGACACCGGCACTAGGCAACTGGCAACTGTGTTGGATTGCGTTCTTTCCAGCCGGGCTAAAAGGGAACACATTACTAATCTGAAAACTTACAAGAGACACTTGCAAAACTTGACCCCGACATAACTAGGCTAGACAGTGAGACTGAGGAGTGGGGAGGGGGGGTTAGTAAAATTGTGTGTGAAATCGGCAAATGAGTCTCCGGGGAATTTGCCAAAAATTATGAACTTCGATGAGGATCCGAAAACCTAGTCCAGCAGTAAGCATTTTTGTTGCTTTTTGGCAAACGTTTGCACTGAATACCATTCAGCTTAAAGCGGCTTTAACTGCTCATAAGCACGCCCCACTGAGTCGAATGACTTTCTCCATGCCCTTCCCTCTCTACTCCTACTTCCTGCCCCTATTTGAGGGCCTGGCCAGTTAGTGTAATTGTTCCTAGCTTCATTGTGGTTCTGTTTGCTTTGCATTGCCAATTGAGCAAACTGTTGCTGTTTTCATTGAACACACACCCCACATACAGGTAACGAGGTCGAAAAGCAGAAAGCTTTAATGCGTTTCAAAAGGGCAAAAGCCAGCTTGGATTTAAGGCTGAATCAGGGACTTCAGTAAGCACTTTAAACTCTGTTAAATCAGTTCATTTTGGGAAGATTTAAGTTGGAATAGGAGCATGTGAAAGATACTTATATTGTAGTTGCTAGTTAGATAGACGATTATGGTAAGTCTGTCAGGACAAATAGTTCCATAGATTTACATTAATCATTTTTAGATAGATACTTTTTAGTTAAATACATAAATTCTTGGATGAATAGGTGCATCTAGAATGATAGCTGGCTGATTAGATACGTTAGATAACAGATTGCTCTTAAGCATTCGTACAACATAAATTAAAACTAATTAAAAATTTGTTTACTAATATATTTAAAGTACAAATTTGTAAAAATATTTCTACAAATTTAATTGATTCTCTATCAAAATGCATGGCATGAAACTAGTTGAGAGTGGAATACACTGGAATCCAATGCAATCTGTGGCCTGAATTGTTACCCTAGTAACTTTAGATGGAATAAAAAGGTAACAATATTTTGACAGCTGGCAGAGCAACTCGCAAATCCCTGCTTTAATCCCAATTGTATTGAAAACGCAAAGAAAATACAGCAATAGGTAAAGCTATGGGGAATGTTCTATGGGGGGAAATAGCAAACATTTAAGCCAGGTAAATACGACTAGATTTAACTTTTGCCATTTGGTGGCAGAGTGCTGAAGTTTCGAGGGGGAAAAGTGGAAAGTCGAAGTGGCATAAAATCGGTGGACAAGTTGATAAAATGGTAAATTGAATGCGCAACTTGAGCGGAACTGATAAGCCAACAGTGCCAGCTGATAACGATAATAAGGTGTGAGTTTTACCTTTTTCTTGTTTTCATTTCGCTTTTGTTCTTGCCTCGGCTTTTTCCTCACTGCTGACCAGTGGCGACAATTTGTTGCCGTTGCTTTTTTACGGCTGCAAAGTGGCGTTAAATTAAAGGATGACCCGGGGTTTGGCAGGAGAAAAGTACGGGCGTGAGGCTGGACGACCCGTATTCGCTTTATTTTACGCCGTTTTGATTTTACCTCCCTCCATTGGCCATTGGCTCTGCGCTGTTTGCTGTTGTTGCGGGAGTCCATTAAACAATTCAATTAAGAACCGAGAATGGTTTGGGAAACATGGGACATCTTTAAAATGTCAAGGCAGCGTGGCAGATGCAGGGCAAGGGAGGGCAGCCTCTGCATGGAATTAAAACATTTTATGTAAATTTTTTTCTTTAGTGTATTTTGCTTTGAGTTTTATTTGCTAGCTGCTGGCGGCTGTTTGTGCAACGCTTAAAGTATTTACTTTTATTTAATGTATAAAAAAATAAAAAAAAGAGGAAATATCAGAACAGTCGGATGGAAGGCTACAGTCGAATGTAACCGACAGAAGGAGACCCTGTACAGTGTGTTTTCATAATTACAGAGGAAATATGCAAAAACCAAACAAATTGGCTGTTTTATATCTTCGCTGTTGTGAATTCTATCGTTATGTTGTTCACAGCATCACTGGAGAATAAAATAAAATTTGATAGCTTTCAAATTTGACATCAAAAATCTAAAGCAAACTTGATCAGCTTACAGTAAAGGAGAATCTATATATAGTTTGTGAGATCTAGGTCCAAGGACAGACAGACTGATATGGGTATATCAAATAGTCTTCTTCGTGGGATCTACCACGCCTCTGGGTGGTAAGCACATTTTTCATTTGCACTAACTTAACTGACCCTTTGGTACCTTTTTCAAGTACAGTGTGTAAAAATAAAAGTAACAGCAACGGCAACGGGCGCAATTAAAAGGCCTGAATGCCGCCGAAAAGCTGGCAACAGTAAAAGAAAATATGCTGGGAAAAAAGGCCCAAGCGGAAATTAAAATATTTCCGGTTTGCTGAAGAATTTGCTGTGTGTTTCTTTATTTTAACTTTTGGCTTTATTTCGGGCATGCTTAGAACGTGGCACTTGATTTTAATGCTAATTGAAGCATTACAGCTGTAATTTAAGAATCTTGTTTGCAATTATAGACCAGTTATGAGTACAACTTACTCGTAGTTTAAATTCTGTGCATAGAAGTAGAGCAAATAAAAAGTTAGGAACTGAACTCAACATTGACTTGCCATCAGCTGCTGCTTAAACTGATGACTTCTAATGCTGTCGTTAGATTTATTATTTCAAGATTTCTAGCGTCAGGCCATATATTTTGTGGCACAGGACATTGCATATAAATGAACGTTTGCCGGCATCATAAAAAAAGATTGCAATTGGCAGGCAACGTGGCGTATACGCAACATGCAGAATGCTGCTGATGCTGAAGCTGCTGCTGCTGCGGCTGTGGCTATGATGGCTTGGCGAAGTTCTTAACGGTTTTGTGGTAAGCTGATAGCAAATTTATGACAAGGATTTATGAAGTATGCATTCAAAATGAGCAGATACACGAGAGGAGCTGCTCTCAGCACTTGTCAGGCTAAATGCAACAGTTTTAAGGCTTTAAAATGCACACAAAATGTTGCACATTGTGCTGCTCGGCTGTTTGTCTACCCTCAAGACGTTTGTCTTTCCCACGTTATTGAAACAACAATTTATTTTCAATGTATCTTCCCCAGTTCTGCTTGTACTTGCTGCCATTTTGTTTGCACTGCAGCTGTTTGGTTTGTTGTCTCTCCGTCTGTCTGCCTGCCCCTCTGTCTGTGTATCTCATGCGTATGTGTATTTGTCTGTTTGTTGTTCCCAATTTTGTTTGCATTCACACAATTCCTCAGACAAGCCGCTGTTCGGCGTACCAGAAGATGTCGTTGCCCACCCGCGGCATCAACAGGCTTCAATGTGCTACGTGCCACCTTGTTTTATTTTATTTTATTTTACTTTATTTTATTCCGTTGTCTTTTTCTCTTTTTGGCGGCGCCACACAAAATTCGCATATAAATCAGCGTCACATTTGCTTTGCTCCATTTTACCATATTGACACCGCCATGTGTAAACATATCGTTATTTGCCCATTTACCCCGTTTCGCTGGCACAAGGGAAAACCAACAAAACAGACACACAACAGACAACACACAAGAAACACGGACAAGATGAACACGCCAGTCTACCAGTGACAAGCTGCGAGCCGTAGAGCTGTTTAGACTGCTTAGGATACCCAGCTAATGGGAGTTACTCGATGTGCTTCTGCCTGTGGTTGCCTTGCCACCATAAAAACTGTCCGAAACAAAGTGTAAAGCGCAGTACAAAGATGTCCATAAGTGAAAGTATTACCAACACGACTAGCAGATATTCTGATATTTCGAAAATGTTCACCAATTTAATAGTAAATATAATGCACTTAATAAAAATTTTACAAAAAATTCCAGAAATTCGAAAAAAATTCTGAATTTCTGAATTATTAAGAATTTTTATTCTAATTTTTAAAGCCACTACAAGTAATCAAGAATATTATAAAAATTATCAACAAAGATATATGTATTTTTAGCAAATATTTATTTAAAACAAGGGTTTATACCATTAAGCAAGTAATTCAACAATTGATTTTTATACCTTGCACCCAAAAAATTGGTAAAACCAGGGTTAATAACTTCATCTGCTTATTCACGTAAACCAGCTGTGCAGTATTTTGAAAATTCACTTTATTCAATCATTTTTTGAACCTCAGAAACTTGTGAAATTAAATATTTTTGACTGTGGTAAAATTATTATTATTTAATAAAAAAGTTTGTCAAAAATTTTAAACAATTTGACTTTACTCAGGTTTTTAATTAAGGTGGCAAACTGAATTCTAGAAACAATCGGTAGTTATGCAACTTTTTTAATTTTGTATATAAAAAAAAAATATTTTACAATTCCTTATAATAAACATTTTATATATAATATTTCACATAATAATATTTGTATATTTGAAAGCTTTCGTTCTCAGTAATATGGAGATTTAAATGTACAAAATAATACGCTTCATTGAAGCCTGTAGTAAAGAATATGGTTAATTAAAGCTGAGTTACTGGAACGTAATAATTATAGAAAGCACAGTTGCATGTGACGTTTTATCTTAAGTTCAGTTAGAAACTTTTGAAGAAATCTAGCAACGGCCGCAGCTTAACCTCTAGAGTTTTTGTCACTACGAGAAAAAACTCTATTTTACACCATGTGCATATAAATGCAGTGCTCAGTTTGCAGCTCATTACAAAAAGCGCAGAGAATATAATATTTTATATGCACAATGAGCTCGATTTTCTTTTCATTTTCTTTTCATTTTCATTTCGGTAATAGCTCCACTCGTTTACTTGACAATTTTCATGTGAACAAGCTACAATTTTTCTTCGTCAGGCTGCGGTGGCGCAGGAGCTGCAGGATGCAATGCCTGCAGTAAGGACCAGGACCTCGGCGAACCTTATGCTGGCTGTGGCTGCCAACTATCAACGAGTGAAAGGATTTTCCCACACAGCCACGTAGACACGTACGTATATACTCGTATATGCACACATATAACATATACAGCAGCACAACAAAGTGCTTGTAGGGCAGGAACTTAAGCAGGAAACAGGAAAAGCAAGTTCCACCATTTTTGTCTGTGCTACGTGACGTCTTTCTCTTGAGACGTCACAAGATTTATTGTATGCAAGTTATGTGGGTGTTTTGTTTGCACAACTGTACCATGGCTGTATCTGTGTGTGTGTGTGTGTGTGAGAGAGAGAGTGTATGTGTGTGTGGGTAACATAAATATGCAAATCGGTTTTGCACTACTGACGACTTCTTCACAGTAAACCGAAATGTGCTTAAAATCTGCAAAATTTTTACTTCATTCTTGGCTGCTGCTGTCGATTTTTTATTATACCCACTACAACTACGAACGGTAAAATTGGGTATCATAAAATTGTGTAAATCTTACACTTTACATATAAACTAAACCTGCAGTATCAGCTGTAATAATTAGACACATGTTTACTTTACTAAAATGTACTTCAGTTTATAGTGATTGGGCACCAGAAATAATGTAAAGACTATAACAATTATTGCTTGTAAATAGCTGAAATACAGAAAATAATAATTATATTATACATTTACTCATGTTCAAGTTATAATTATTATATAATAAAATGAAAAATAATAGAAAAATACATTTAAAAAAATATAAAATAATTAATTTATTATGAAATTTAATAAAAAATTATTTTTTGATTGAATATATGTACTTTCGTAAGCATATTTAGCTTGCTGATAATTAGTAAAAAATTAAACAAAATATAAAAATGGAATAAAATAATGAAATTACTTTGAAAAAATGTATAATTTAATAAACTACTTTCTCCCACTTTTCTTCTACTTAAATTAATTTTTTTAATTTTCCCCTGTAAAATAACACATATTAATCTTACAGTATACAATTCAGCTTAAATTTATAAAATACTTACTTATATTTACTTTTATAATTGCTACTCCAATTTCCTTCGAGGGTATCTTAAAGCGTTTACGACTTTAGTACTATTAACTGCTTTCTATTTTGCATTTGCACCCCAACAATTGTTTTGTATGGGTCTCCCCTACACGTGTTTGTGTGTGTACATGTGTGTAGGGGATTACTCTGGTTTGTTATGGCTCTTTGCATATTTTCACCTGGCTACATCTATTTGATTTGACTTTATCTCCCATTGCACCCGTTGCCCTGGCTCCATTCTCCTGTGATCAATTTAAATGCACTTTTCATGGCTTGGCTTTAGCTTAACTCTACCGCTTGTTTTCCCATTCTTGTTTACTTTTTTATTTTACATCGAGTGCCCTTTTCTTTGGTTTTGTTTATGGTCTGGCACGGTACTTAAAAGTGCCCTTAAAATGTTCTCACAGCAAGCAGCAACAACAATTTTTGACCACGTTTAGTACTTTACATTTTAAGTAGAATTTTATAGCTTAATGGGAGTATTGAAGTCAAGGGTACTTAATAGTATATACATATAAACATTTAATTAAATATATATAAATTGAACTTTCAAAAACATTTAAAATATTTTCTAATGAAAATGTATGCACATTAACCTGACGCAAAATCAGCTAAGGTAGCCAGAGTTTTATGTTTAAATAACTCTTGAAAATTTATTGTATTAAAATTAATGGAACTATTTACAACCGAATTTTTAAGAGTATTAGAAAGGCGTCTGCAATAAAATTTAAAATTTTTGTTTGCTTATTTTTGTTTTCTTTTTGACTTCACACTGTAAATGGCAGCGGTTAGAATTATCCAGGTATTTGCTAGAATTTTTTACTTTGTTGTGCATTTTTTTGTATTAAAATCGGCCTTTGTGTTTGCCTGCCGCATAATAGAAAATTAAAAAGGTTGCGCCATAAAAAATTAAAATTAATTTCGTGACGTTTCTGCAAAAAGTAAAAGTGAACGGCAGAAGTGAAAATCAATTGAGCGCTAAGCTGAAATTTATTAAAGGGTTGCTAAACCACCACAATGCCCAGCTTTCATATGCAGGTTTTACCTTATTAAGAAGATTAAATTTAAGAAACTCTTTGGCAAATGAAATGTGCTCAGTAGGCCGCAGAAAATGTCGGTGTGTGTGTGGTTTACCCTGTGGCAAATCCAAACTTAAAAAACGCTGAACTTGAAACGCAAAAAATGCAAAGCAGCAACCCAAATTGCAGTTCAACAGCTGCATAGCAAACATAGTACCGAGAACCGCAGCTGCCACTTCCGAGAGCGCCAGGACTTCCCCTAATACCACGCCCACAAATTCGGGCGCGCACTGCGGTTGTTGGACGACAAAGAGAAACAAAAACCAGTAAAGACGAAGCTGATCGGTGGGGCGTAAGGCTACAGTCGGACGTAACCGACAGTAGCAGAGCCTGTACTTTGTTTTTCAAAAATAAGTAATTAAACTTTTTCCTCGCTTAAATTCAGTACCAATTATTTAATAAGCATGCTCCTCTGTGCAGTCGTCGAATTTGTCTGTTGCATATCTGTGGTGTTTCTGATACGATTGAAATGCAATTCACAAATGCAATGGTCTACATTTATGAGCAATTACAAGTGGCTATTGTGGTTTTTGGTTGTTTGCGGGGATTTGGGGAGCGTTATCAAGAATCTATCAATCTAATCAAAACTTGGAAATTGGCCGAACTCTCGTTGGCCCAACTCTCGCTGTCTAACTACTATAGCTATTACACACAGACAGACGAACGTACAGATAATTATGGCTATATCGACATTTAAGATTTACACTAACTAATATACCCTTCTGTTCTGGGTCTGAGGTACAGGGTCTAAACAGTAGCAACAGCAGCAGCAGCAGCGACAGCAAAAATGTTTAAAACAGCTGCTAAACATACAAAGAACACAAGTACATATTAGAGCACATGTAAGAGTGTGTGTGTACTGTGTGTGTGTGTGTATTGTGTGTGTGTGTGTATTGCGCCTAAATGCAGCTTAGCATTTAAAGCGCTTTTCAAGTTTGCGCTCGGGGAATTTTTCGTCGGCTGGTGAAATTTTTTCCCCGCCGTTGCCTGGCGTTTATTTTGGCTGTGAAAACTGTTGTCCTGGATATACGGACAATTTGAATATTTGGAGTGGGGGTTGCGGGGTAGGGAATGCAGGAAAACCTGACAGTTGCGCCTAGGTAACTGGGAACATAATGCCGGCTAGTGTTAATTTTGCCGCTAAACTGTAGCCAGCGACATGTTCATTTTCATTTTCCTTCTACTTCTTGTTTATTTCCCATCGCAAACTGTGTTTGTGTTTGTATTCTTGTAGGGAGAGAAGGGTAATGAGCCGGGGGTGAGGGGCGAGCTGGGTTTTGTGGTAAAGCAAACAGTTCACTGGGAATGCTTGGGGCTGAATCGGATGCTCTAATGAACTACAAATTGATATCGATGCATTGTCTGCATCCAGAATAAAACCTTCTTTATACTTGTAGAACAATATCATGAGCATCCTTAGACGAAGCTCAAGCTCAATTTATTAAATTCATTTTTATACCCTGTACCCATGAAATAGGTAAAACTTGGTTGATAACTTTGTATTTGACATTGGAAATAGGTAAAAATAGGGTTATTGAAAAACTTGGTGTGAATGTAAGTAGGAGGCGGTATATATTATATATTATAATTTTGATAAGGACGACGAGCTGAGTCGATTTAGCCTGAAAAAGATTGGGACGCATTTATTTTAAAATTCAATTCAGGAATTTGCGCATAAGAATTGTTTAATTAAGAATATAATTAAGATATATAAATATGAAAAAAATAATGCTAAATTTTAAGTATTCTTGAATATAATAGTAAATAATTTTACAAAATATTTAAAAATTGTTTACATTATAATTATTTTATTGTATTTTATTATTTAATGTTTATAAAATATTGTTTATACTATAAAATAATGTTTGCAATTATTTACTTTTAGAATAATTTAAAAATTTCATATATTATCTTAGATAATCCCGCAGCTGGAGACTTATTTAAGTTTATGCTGCACACTATTAAATTTTACATATTTTATTCACAATAAAATCGGAATGAACTTTTGACCTCCAGTGAAGGTGAGTCAGAGCTGTCTACTGGGGGTCAAAGGGGAAGTCAAAAGAAACGAGCTTAGCTCGGTCAGAGTCACAGCTTGCCACATGCTTGTTGGCTTGTTGGTTCTGGCTAAATTGTTAAATAAATCAAAATCAAAATCAGAGACCCTCGCACAGAAGCCGGGCCAGCTGACAGGCCAAGTGCCAATTGCATTGCCAAGCAATTGGCAGCGTAGCCAGTGAAGAGGGGGTGTGGGAGGGGGCAAGTGTTATTGATGTGCTTTTAATTGAGGTTTGTATGTGTGTAGTACATGTGTGCATGTGTGTGCATGATTTTATGTAATGCATGTTCCTGTTGTTGCTGTCATTTATAGGTGCTTCTCCTATGTGCAATTCCCGCCCGAGAACATGAGGCACATGCCTCGTTCTCATGTCTCGTCTCTGTCTTGTTGCATGTCAAATCATTTTAGTCATAACGGAATTTTATTAGTGTTTCATCGGGTAACACTTACCGGCATTCGTGCTATGTGCCAGGCAAATCAAAATGGCCAAATTGATGGACCAAAAAATGCCAACGATTCCGGCTCTCCCTCTCCTTCCGGCTGCTCCTTTTTGAACTCCTCCACCTCCTACTACGTCACCTCGTCGTCGTCCTCTTCGTTGCTGGCTATTTTTGCAATTTTTTCCTGGCATTTGCGCATTTGTTTCCATTTCAATATCGTTACCAAAATCCAGGCCAAGCCTCAACTGCGACTGCTCCACATAACTCTCTGTACTTCGTGTGTGCATGGTGTTGCTGCAATTGTAGTTTAATATAAATTTATATGAATTCATTTTGGAGCTGGTTTAAATATTTTATGCTGGCACTCTTTTTAATCCAAGGGGTTGAAAATCTCTTTAGCTAAGTGCACACGGAAAGACAATTTCCGGTGCTCCTTCCACCACTCGTTTTTTTAATGTAAACTCGACAAGTTTCGAAACTTTTTTTAGTTTTATGCATTTTTCTTAATTTATGCTACGTCAAAAGTTTCACTTCAAGAAGAAATTGGCAGCTGAAGGAATTAAACTTTACAAGCAAAAAAGTTTAAGTGCGAAACGCAAGAGGTCCAACAAAATTATTAATTGAAAATTATTGATTGCCATAAAAAACATAAACGATTATGTTGGAAGGCATAATTGCAAATAAAACAGTTAAATAGTAACTTAACCGGTTAACTGTGCTTTAAATTTGTTTGTTTTATGAATTTCGCTAGTTTTGTTTACAATGAAAACTGAAAAATAAATATAGATTGGCATTTATAATGAAAACTAATTGTTATGCGGGTTTTAATTGGTTTGTTTTATATGAATTTTTAAGTCTTAATATATTTTTTATTTTAATATGTGCTATTGATTTAATATAATTGTTTACAAAAATTTTAATTTAAAGAAAATGTTTTTGCTTTGGATTATATGCCAAATCTTATATAAGAGAACATCCTAAGAAATAAAACCAATACCAAGCATACGTTAAGAATTTATTATAAAATTTCTTTAGATTTAAGTTTGACAAAATAAAATAGAATGAGCATTTCCTTTTTAAATAATAGTATAACATTATTTAGAGCATTCAGCGACAGCTATGCAAATTACATATTACCAAACCATTGCGAATATTAAATTAATTTGTAAAACCATTAAAAACTATTGACTCAATTTAAATTTTAAATGCCTACAAGTGCATTGGAATGCAAATATATACAAGAATTAATCGAATTATTGCAAATTAAAATACTTTACTAGAGATGGGTTTGTTTGAGAGAAAAAATTGAATTAATAAAGGTTTTATATTACATATTTGCAAAAACACTAATTGCCAGCGTATAAAAAACCATAAAAAAAAAGGAATGAGCTTCCCATGAAAAGGAGAAAATATAAAGAATAAATAAATCATAACCTGTAGCTATGCACAGATTAAATAATATAATTTGGTTGTCAGCTATGATTGGTACCTATTTCAATGTTGGTTTCTGCTTCACAGGTGCCCAGGGATTCCCCGAGTTGGGACACTGACAGTTGAGGAAAAAAGTTGACATTATTTAGATTAATGAACAGCAGACGGACATTGTGACATACTCTGGCCTGTCAGAATTCGTTTGAGTGAACAAAAAAGACGAAAATGATGTGAATGAAGCAACGAATGAATGAATAAATGAATGAATCGTATGCAGCAACAAACAAATGCATCATTTGCATTGCGAAATGTGTTGAAATCCGTGAGATTTCTCAACATAGAACAATGCAAAATGCATGGTGCAAATTGTCGTACAATTTAAAACAAATTAAATATTAATTATTGTGGCGTGTGCATTCTGCTTAATTAATGTTTTTTTTTCTCATTTTTTTGCGCCTAAGGTGTTAATTATTAATGAACGTGTGTGTATATTTTCAGTAGCTTCAGAAGTGTTCATTGCCTCCGGTCAACAACAGCAGCTGATGGGATTGGATAATTACGTAGATTGCAAAGGCAGTGTACTGAATAAATATTTGACCAATGTGTCATATAGTACAAATGCTGCTATAAATAAAATGCTAAGTAAAACATTAAATACTCATCGAAAGTCAATGCAATGACCCTTGACTAAATACGTAATTTTGAACACATCATCAATCGTTTGTAATAAATTGTTTTTCTTAAAAACTATAAAAAATATTTCCGTAGTTAAATATTAATGATTGGACAAACTTTGGCTGTAATTTACAAGCAAATAGTGTGAAATATTCAGCATATTTGACATGAACAAACTAAGCAACGTGATGCCTGTACCTGTTTTATTCAAATGGGTGTGTTAATTTTGCAAACAATATATCATTGTATAAATTGTCAGCTCCTGTTTGTTGACTGTTGAGGCTTATGGGAATTTGGGATCATTTGTACTTTAGTACATTTCGAAATCGTTTCCAGCTAAATTATTTTAACAAAATAATATTTATTGCTACTTTAAAACTTTCTGAAAAGTATATAGAGAAATATGTCACGGCCATATTCAGGTAAAACTAAATATATAATTTGCCCGAAAGACCTTTTTATTTTAATTTCGTAATTCCCATATTAGGTCCTGGTCCGGCTGCCTATACCCTGCCCAGCACTTTTGGGTTCAATAACTGCGATGCCCGCAAGTGTCGAGGTCCGCAGTTTTCCTTTGGACGCCGCACGGAGATGCCAGTTACGCGTAAGCACGGTCCTGGACCCGCTGAATATCAGATCGGACAAATCACACGCTATGGGAGCTCCAAGGGATTGGAATTCTCCATGCTGCAACGTGGACAAATGAACAAAACAAACTCAGTACGTTATGAATACTACTGATTGTGATCGGGACCAACGTTCAGTATCATCTGTATTTTCAATATTTTCGTTATCTATTTTTGAACGTTTTGTAGTGTTTTAAGTCAAAAATTGCAAAAGAAAAATTCCAAATAAAAATCTGAAGAAAAATGAGACTCGTACTGTATCATTTTTTGCCAACGAAAACCAGAAAGGACAGCAGATCAGTCGGACGTAAGCGACGATTAATTTGTTTGAGTATGTATTTCTGAATATGTAGCGACAGTGAATTGCCCAGTAGAACAATTTGTTATATATATATCCCCTGTTTTTTATCCGATCGTAATAACATTTGCATCGATGGAAAATGCCAAAGGCCACTGAAGTTTGGGAGGTATCAGCAATCTAAAAAATATTAAAAATTTATGGCTCCAGCTCTTATAGTTTACGAGATTTACATGTTCATACGGATAGACGGACATGGCTATATCGACTATAAATATGTACTTTCTGGGGTCCACCACACCTCCTTCCGCCTGTAACACACATTTCGCATTTGCACTAACGTAATAAACCCTTTTGTACTTTTTCTGGAGTACAAGGTCTAATCAAACCAGACGCCAATGTGTGCCAGGCATAATCCGTGGGCAGGAGAATAGGCTGGGATGTGGTCTGGGGTCTGGTCACTCGAGTGACACTCGGCACTTGAGGAGTTTAAAGTGCACTCGAGTTGTTTGGCTTTGTGTCTGGAGCCCGTAATGAAGCCGTCGTGGCATTAAGTTGCCAAAGCTCTTAAGTAACTTACTTTTCTCTGTGGCTGCAAGCCCTGACTGACTGACTGACGGAGTGACTGCGGCACAAGAGCCGCCGTTTGTTGGGTTCTAAGCAAAAGCCTGTTATTTTCAGGCTTGTAATAATCACACAGTAAACAGGTAGCAGACACCAGGGTCAGCAGGGGGGCAGAGGGGTGCAGAGGGGCTTTGGCCTGGCCGTGAGAACCCAGCTGAATGCAAGGAAAGAGCTTCAGCTAACTGCCTTGTGGCTGTGTTCCTTTTATTATTGTTGCAGCTATTGTTATTGTTGCTGCTGCCGCTGCATCAGTTGCCGCAAGTTGTAATTGCAACGTCAACGTAAATGCATAGCACGAGAGTATCTCAGGAATTTCACGGCTCTGCAATGTGCGATGCGTGCATTTTGCAGATGGTCCGCTTCGAGTCGGACACTCGGATTCCGCTGCAAACTGATAAGTGACCCGTGGACCACTGACCACTGACCACTGACCCCGACCACTGACCACTGACTCCCGACCACCGACCACCGACCAGAGTGGGACATCACGTACACATTGCACCAACACACGTTCGCAGACTGCACTGGGAGAAATCACTCATTTGTCAATTTTGTAATTCAATGAATTCATACTGTGATATGGGGCTCGCTTCCTTTTGTATACATCCAAGTGTTGTTAAGGTACAATCTTATGCGGTACGGATTCTCCACTTAATAAAATACATTTGTTATTTAAAAAAAAAAAACTTGAATTCATTCATTTTGCCCTGTACCAATTGAAAATGGGTAAAACCAGGGTAAGTAACTTTGTTTTCTTTTGTTGCAATATCAATTGGCTTATTAATTTTATTTTTATTAGGTCAAATAATTAATTTATATGGATAAGATATTTATTGCTGATTTTATTTAAAGTTTTATTATAATATATTTATAGTTAAATTTGTAATAATTTTTATAGTTGTTATTCACAAAAAAATGCTTTATTTCAAATACATTTTTCATTTCATTACTAATTGTGTATTTATTTTCATATAATTATCCATCATTAAAACAAAATTGAAAAATTTAATTTACAATTAATGATATTTGACCAAAAAAAAAGAAGCTTTAAAACTCACGTGATTTACATTTTTTGTGCAGCAAAAAAATTAATTTATAAAACAAAAAAATAACTGAATTATTGTGAACAGATAAAGGCAGTTAAATAGATTTAAATTTGACCCAGAAGAGTAGGTTGCATCTTCAAACTTACAATTATTTTAATCATGGCATTTTACACCGTATTTTGTTGCAGTGTATGCATTTGATGGCATTTTCGTTGGACTCTTCTTGATCTTGCAGTTGGGTTGCTTGAGGCCTGGGCCAGTTGAAAACTGAAGATTTATCTGAGCGCGTTTATTTTAATGTTACGTTCTGGCATCCTTTGGCCCGGCTCTGGGACTCTTTGGTTTTTTTTGTTGGCTGGGGTTAAGCAGCCGCTTTCAATGCATTGCCCACTGTCTTTGTCTTTATGGTCAGAGCTGCTGCTGATGCTGCTGCTGATGCTGCTGCTGATGCTGCTGCTGCTGCTGCTGCTGCAACTTCATTATTGCGAACGTTGTGGCATTCCTTGGTACGTGGTACGTTGACCGCTTGGAATGTTGATTCATCTGCTTGGCAGCAACTTCTTTTATGATTCCACTTGCTCCTTATGTCAATCAGCAGCAGCAGCAGCAGCAGCATCAGCAGCAAAGTTGCTCATCGTTTATGGGCTATCAACACAGGAGCGATGCACAGTGGCCAATTTGGCCTCGCTAGCGGCATTTAATTAATAACTTCTAAAGCACACAAGTTATCTTCAATAAGTTTGTTTTCTCCAGCCATTCAAGTATTTTTTGGAATTTAAAAAATGTTCAGGAAAACTTATAATTTTATTTGAATAATCTGCACTCTCTGCCCAAAACAGGGCTATTCAATTTGTATATTAAAAATATTAAATTTAATAAAAATATTTAATACATTATTGGTATTTACACAATGAATAAAATATAAGGCATTTGTATTTAGATCAAATATGAATATGAAAGAATTTTAGTTAGTTCTATAAATAGTATTTGTTATATTTCAGAATGAATATTAAAATTTTAAATTTAATAGAAGTATTAAACAATTTATTGGTATTTTAACAACAACTAAAATACTGAACAAAAATTGTATCCAACAAAAAATAGAGTGCTAAAAATTATTGTTTAGTAATTCTGCTTATTAGAGATATACAAAACCCGTTCAAGATGCTAGGATAATAAACAAACTGCCAACAGCTGATCGAGCTTTAGCTTAACAAAATTGATAATAATCTAATCAACGAATCTGTTAACCAGCTGTTTAAAAAAAGTAGTGTTTAGGAAAATTTTCGAATTTGAATTGAGGCCAAATTGGCCACTGTGCGATGCCTGGACCGGGCATCCTATTACTGCTACTGGTGCTGCTCTCGTAACTATTTTTAGTGCATATCGCTTTCCTATTCTATTCTTAACTTGTTAGATGCGCAATTTGCAGGCCCTTACACCATAATGGGGCAAATTACCTTTAAGTGCTGCTGCTGCAGTTGAAATTGCTGCGGTTTGCCCTGCCCCCTGCCTGCCATTTGGCATTTATAATGCGTTCTACGTTATTTTTAGCACGATCTTGCAGCCAAAGTTGGCGTTACATGATCTTATAAATTTAATTACATGCTTCGATTGCTGCCAGCGGCAACACACAGTTGCAACTGTTGCAACAGTTTGCTCGGGTAATTGTAAATGGACATACTTAAGTGGCATAGAATTTAATTGCATATTTAAATAGTTGTAGCTAAGCTCAACTTCTACTGACGCAACTCTTCAGACTAGAGATGGGCATGGATTGTCATTTTTCGGCACGACTTGAACATTTTCCGAACACGATCTGCGTTTGCACACTGATGTTTCTTGTTACAGTTTTTTTCTGAAAGCTACAAATGTAAACTTTATAAACTATCGTGGAATACCGGCATGTTATCCCAATAATAATCCTATTATCGATAACAAAAGAAATGCGAAACACGTGTAAACAAAAGAAGAGCTGTATGATAAAACTGCATGAAAAAACTTCGTCTCAAAATCTGAAAAAACACCACCGTGTAGCTTTTATTTAAAGTACAATTTACAATTTTGGTTTCTGTCACAACGTGACACGATAAAGACTACAGTCCATGCCCAACTCTAGTTCAATCTTTGCCTTAGCTCAACTTGACATGCGAGGCGCCATAGACTGGCCTGGCCACCCGCTGCGTATACTTAATATGCCGTTCATCAGTTTCAGGTGGGGCTTCAGGTACTTTGTTCAATCAAGGAAACAGCCACAACAGCCAAATATTAGTTATGCTTTGTCGGTTAATTTGACAATCAGCCGCAGGCAATTGATTTGCTGTAGAATAGATTTAGTATGTACACGCGCGACTGAAAGGGTCATTATAGAGCTTATTGAGCCCAATTTTGGCCTGACCTCACACGTAATTAATTTTTGTATTTATTTTATTTGTATTTTAATTGATTGGCAAGTGGCAAGTGCCTCGTTTGTTATTGATAGACTGCGACATTTGCTGGCGTCATGTAAAGCGAATTCCTTAGCTTAGCCTCCCCTTGATGACAGCCCAGGCGCTGACCCTCACAGCACGTGACTCGCTTCGCTGATAGCCCCACAATAGTATCACACAAAATACTATATTGCATTAAATTGTACACATTTTTTGTAGTATTAAATTTGCTATAATTCGCTAGTTTAATTTCATAGATTATTATAATAAAAAGAGCAGATTAATCGCATTTGCGTTGTGACCTAAATTTAACAACTGCCAAAATTTTGCTTTAAAGTGGAGAGTCCCAGTGTTTTGAAAATTTTCCTTTCCCAAAAAGTCCCATTTGCATTTGAGCCGCTTAGTTGGAAGTTAAGTTCCATGAAAATTCAAGAAAAAACTCGCAACTTAAAGCCAAATTTTACGTCTGTCCAAAAAGGCAACAAACCCAAGAATAATTTCATCTTCCTGCTGCTGCTGCCGTTTTGCTTCTGCTGCGACTTGAACAAAATGTAGAGCAATGTCCAACAAAAAAACTTGTCACGTATACGGTAACAACAACCACAACAACAACTTCAACAACAACTCCAATAACAACAACAACAACAACAAATGCTAAGTGTAATAAAAGTGCATTCACATTTTGAAAGTAAAGAGAGCGAACTTTTAATGTGTTGTCAATGATGGGGGATTGGAAACTGAGCCAAAGCAACGCACGCGGTCCTTAAAGCTACATTATATCTTTAAGATACGTGTGCTCCTTAAAGATACACGTGTAGCTGAAAGCAACATACATACATACATGAACAGTAGACTTAAAGCTAAATCTGTTGTTTGTATTGGAATGTAGCATTTTGTACTTAAGAGACATACATATCTAAATACAATTATTCTAAGACTACATACATTTATTGTTATTAAAATAATTAATTATATTAAATCTACAAATACACATGCATCTACTCTTTAAATTATGTTTGAATCTGGCCAATGTACATTTGTATTTTTCTGTTACGATTTAAATCTAGAAGATACGTTTATAGCTGAATGCTACATTTGTCATTTATACCTTAAAGCTAATAGGAACGTTTTTAACTGAAGTATACATTAATAAAATAACGTATATATTCGTAACTTGAGGTAACAGTCCATTAATAGCAACATCTCTATTATAAGAACACACTTGTGGCTGCAAAAACACATTTGTATCTTAAAGATACAAATGTATCTTTTAGCCAAAAACGTATCAGCAGCATGCTTAGCTTAAGATTTATGTGTTCCGCATAGCTTTGGACATTTTGTGCTTAAGAATTTGTGCTGATACTAAAGCTCCCGTGAATTACTTCATTATGCGTTGTTTTTGGGATCAGATTGCCCCCTCTCCATTGCGGTTAAATTGTCTGTCCGGTTGTCTGTTGTCTACGGGCCGTCGCCTGTTGTCTGTCAGCAGGTGAAAGGCAAATAAAATGTCAATTTGTATTGCCAGTGGTGTCCCTTTTTTGCCTGTGTTTGTGTTTGGATACCTTATTATTCATACGCATATTACACATTCAGATTTTATTCATCTGCCCTGCAGTCTCTGGGATGCTGGATGCTGAATGTTGGATGCGTCCTTTTTGTGTCAATAATCATTTACATGTTTATCTAATTTGAGCGGATTTGTGGTAGGCCTGCATGAGGGACACCACACACAAAAAAGCCAGCTGAAAAATATGTAATATCAAGCTTAAAAACGAAAGCAACTTTAATGTGGTCTGGTGAAATGCAAGACACAGAATTATTGGTGACAAATATGTGGGGCACACACACACATACAGAAGGCATGTTGAGATACATTTTCGCTGCGCTACTTTAGGTTCGTCTGAGAGCCAAGGCAAGCTCATAAAATGATATAAAATTCGCTTGCTTCGCTGCTGGCAAACGAGTTGATGACCAAGCCACAAAAATTTCAGTTAAGTTGTAAATCGAACAACCAAAAAACAACAACGAGAACAGCAAAAAACTTCCCAAATCGCGACCAATGCCAATCGGGGCAACATTGTTGTTGCTGTTGTTGTAGTTGCCGTTGTTGTTGTTGATGTTGTCAACGGCATCATTGCAATGTTATAGCTGCAATTATTGTTATTTCCGTATGCGCAAATTTCATTCTGCCAGTCTGTGACAAGAGCAACAAACCAAACTTCCCATATAAATGCAGATCGAGGGTGTTCCTCGAATGGCTTTCATAAAAAACAATATGTTTGATGGTTATGACAGCTGTTCGGTTGCCTGCTATATGTGTCAAATAAGTTGACAGATAGCATCGAAATTGCATTTTTTTTTAAATCTAATTGCATTAATCAAAGTCAAGGCCAGTTATGAATTATTTGATTTTCAATTATTGAAGATATAAATTCAGATATAAATGAACGATTACACTTAGCTTGACTTGGAAGTACACAACATAAAAAGCCTAAAAATGGATAAAAATAAAAAATAAAGGGTATCTTTTAGCTGTAAGAACTAAATCGCAAATTGGGAATATAGGTAGGTGCATAGCTTAGGGATTATCTGAAGAAAATTTTGGTGTACATTATCTAAAAGTATCTAAAAGCATCTAACAGATACAACTTAGCACTTTAACTCTTAACACTGATCTTAGAAGAGTAAAATGTATACCCTTCCTATTCAAAGAAGCCAAGTTTTCAACTATCAAAATATCAACTTCAGTTTGGGAACTAGTTATAAATGTTTCCCAACATTTTGGCAAACTTTCAAGAATCTGACTGCAGTCTTATCAGTGTCTATCACTTTTTTTCGGTGTGTATCTGTACTTTCTACACTTGACGGTGCTTAAAACAGCTCCCCGCTGACTGTGCGTGTCGTGCTGGGTGCTTTGACCAGCTGCCAGAAGTGTTTTCGAAAATGTTGGAGCTTATTTGACACAAAATTTGATGTGAGCACTTTTTGAGGCAACTGCTCTTATGCAAATTGTGAGCTGAGGTGTGGGGGAGGGCAATGAAAAGGTCTTTGTTTACGCCGTAACAACTTTTTTGGGCCTGCAAAAGTTGGTTGTCTTGTTATGAATTTAGTTTGCCGTAGAATGTATATATACTTACAACACTTTTGCGGCACTTGGCTACATGAGCGCAGCTATGGCAACAATTTGTAGTCAAAATCAAACAACCCAAAGAGAATTTCCATGTACATAACTGCTCAAAAGTTAACTGCACTCCCTGATTGTCCTGTGCATTCAATTGAGGTCAAATTCGGCTGGGGAATTTCAAAACTTAGTCACGGTTTTCCCTCGACAGCGTATAATATAGAAGAAAATCACACTTTCTTGTAGTTCTGAACTACAGATATTGTGATTATGAATATGTACAGTTAAAATAATACAAAAATAATAATAATTTCATAATATGTTGAGATCCTCTACGCTAAAAAGAATAGCTTATTGAATATAAAATATTTAGCATTTTTTTGTTTAAGTAATATTTTAGTAAGATAGATTTTCCAAATCCTTGTACTCAGCCCACAGCTGTAATAAAGAAATAATTGTAGTCAATATATTTATTTGTGTCTTTTATCGAAACTCAGCCGTGTTTTAAATGCAGTCTGGTTTTAATTATGACTGCTATACTCCCCCAACTCAAAATTTCGTTTTTTGAAGAGCTTTTACAACACAGTTAACAGCTGTTCATTGGCCTTTTATCAAGATTCGCAGATGATACGATAATATCGAACATTTCGCACAGTCACTGCTGGCATCAACTTCAAGTTCGGCATTCAAAACGATTAACAAAACGCACGCCTTAGCGCCAATTTAGAGTTTAGCTTAATGGCCAATCATAAATTGTCAAAATGTGTGTAGAAAAAAACAAAAAAAGGCGAAAAAATGCCCATAAAGTCTTGCCAAAACTAGCACCCCGCCAGCTCTACAAGTGGCCAGAAAAAAAACAAAACTTATTATTAACGTTTATGTTTTCAGTTATTGTTGTGGCTGCATGATTAATGCTGGCAATAAATGCGAAAAACCCGACAGAATGAAATGGAATGCGCACAGATGAGTCAAAAAATAATAATAATAAGAGGTATAATTAAACTGAAATCGAGGCTGGCTAACAGCTCAATCGATATTTAAAATATATCAGGAATGAAATAAAAATCAAATTGAGGCCGCAACGTGCGAAATGAGAAATGTGGGCACATTTCTAAAAACAATTTAATTAAATTACACGTACGTGTTGAAGGTTACTGCGGTATCGGCTACTGGATATACTGGATATACTATATATTTTATTGTTATCATTATTGCTTTTGCCTTTTGTTAGTATCATTGCTGTAGATTTTCGTGTGTATTTCAATTGTAAACATTTCGTCCGCTGACTAACTAAACGGCGTCACAAAGTCGCGTAATTAGTTGCGCAATTTGCCCGCATTTGGCCAGTCTGTCTGTCCGTCAGTCTGTCAATCAGCCAGTCTGTCAGTCAGCCAACTTAGTTCGAGTCTTAGCCGTAACACTAACGGGTGATCTAAGCCGAACTGAGTTGACAGAGTTGACAAATTCCAAATCATTTGCCAAAAATAACAACACATCACTTGCCGCGCCAAACATTAATTTGAATGCTTATTCTTTCGTTCACATCTTATTATTATTGTATTATTAATACTGGTGTTTTTTGTGTTTTGTTTTGGTTTTTTATTCTTATTTTTATTTTTTTGTGATTATAATTTTCTATTTAATAAGCTAAATCGCATCACAAACGGGTTCTAACTATGAAAACACAAACAAAGTCACTTGTCAAATGCTCAACGCCCCAAAAGCCACTCAGAGTTTAACTACAAATAAGTAACTCGTATAAAATATTGAAAACAATAAATAAAATCAGAATACGTTCTACCCTATATTTGGAATATAATTTAAACAAAATATATAATATTAAAAAAAAATAATTAAATAGCACATATTATGTAAAATGTGATGAGATTACTTATCATATGATGTGATGTGATTGCTTATCATATAAACATATGGACTGATTTTTATGATATTTTTGGAATTGTTAGATATGATATAATGATAAATATCTTTACCACTGAATTTAGATGTGTATCTCTTAAATAGGCCAAGGTAATCGAATTATGTTTATTTTGGGCGGAAGGGGCGTGGAATCTAACATTCAAAATACATTTGATCTGCGTATGATACACACCTACCTATATTCCAAAAATCTAGCTGTTCTAGCGAACCTGACTATTTCGAAACAGCTTGCCGACGCGATCATGAATATATATATACTTTGTGGGGTCGGCCGCACCTGCTTCTGCCTATTGCATACATTCTCCCAAAGTTATTACCCCGGTTTTACCCATTTTAAATGGGTACAAGGTCTAAAAATATTAAAATAATATTTAAACTAACTTTCCAGTTGAAATTTACAATGTTTGCACTGCATTGCCGTCAGTTCTGGCCCAGATGCGTCATCCAAATTACCCCAACCACGGACGGAAATGCGATAAAATTTCACAAAACAACAACTGCGTAGACACTGCAAAAATCCTAAATAGTGGTAAGAGAAGTGGCAGCATAGTCAACACCTGTCTACTTGGCTAACAGCTTGAACCTGAGCAACTGAAATGACAACAAAATCTCTTTTATTTGAGCCAAAATCATGCGGTGACTAATTCAAATTAAACAGAATAATATGCAAAATTTCAACAGCCTAATTAAAAAGAAATTAATCTGTAATTAAATTATTTTAAATCATTTAATTATTGTTTAATTAAATTTAATCATTTTGTTATTATTAAATTATAATAAATTATATTGTATTTTCGTTTTTAATAATATCTATTTATGTAAAACATATTGCACTGGCTGACTGATTGACTTTTTGAGGCTATCGCCCAGATCAAACAATGTGAGCTAGAAAACTTAAAAAAATATAACAAATTCGAAAACATGCAATTAATACTATTTTAAACAATATTGTATTATCAAAGTTTCAACGGATCGGAATGAGGGTTGACGTTATTATGAAATTGAGTCTGAAGAAAAGTTGAGAATTTTCAATTACAAATATTTACGATATACTTTGCCAATAAAAACATACTTCTTTAATTTGCTAGCTAAGTAAACAACTTTAACTACACCTCCAGGTGCAGATTGCTTGCTGCTTCAAACAATCCATATAATACCAAAGCCAATACTTCAGGTAATGTGTAGAGCAAACAAAAGATAAAAAATATTAAAAAGCGAGCAAATCAAATGAAAATTTGTCGCATTCATGCTTTTATTTATTTTGTTTTCATTAAAAGTTTTGCATTTATTTGCGCAGCTTTCCAGATTGTTAGCCAGCACACATTTTTTTATGACTATTTGTTTAAGAAATTGATAAAGAAAATATATGTATACATAAACATATATTCGACTTCTCTGCAAAACGCTTGCATTTGTTGAACAATTTTAAGGCAATTTAAGCGTGCATAGTTTCTGTTGTAAATAAACTAGGGTATATTTTTACCGGCTCGGAATTGCACTAATTTGAGTTCAAATTTGAATCAAATTGTGTATTGTATTTAACTGCAGTTCAAGCTGTGCAAACTGTTTTTGACGCCTTAAAACAACAAAATAAAAAAGTATTTCCCAGTAAATCGACAACTGCAGAATTTAATAACATTATATGTATGATAGTATTTAACAAGTTGCCCGCTATTTAGTTATTTATTTAATGTATACACTTTTTCAGCTGCCAGCAAATTGCATTAATTTCACTTGGCTTCAAGTATTTTACCCGTATTTAATTATGCATTTTATTATAAACATATTTTTGCACGCGCAATTTAACAAAGTTTTTTTCGCTGGTTTAAGTGAAGAGCAGTAATATCTGTTTTGAGCTCAAAAATAATCTCTTTATTAATGCAGAAAAGTGCATTAAATATCTATTAAATTTACATAAATTCACAAAAAAAAAAGCACAACAAATTTGCAACATAAATACATTTGCAATAAAAACATATATAGTACATAAATATGCGCATACGAATGCCTATCAGATAAACCCAATTTTGCACATACATATCTTGCTTAATTAAGTATGAATCGATTTTAATGAAATTTATAGAATTGGTAGATATTGAGGAATTTATGTAGATAGATTTGTATCTTTTATATAGGTCAATTTGTTGTCATTTGTTGTCACTTACATTCGCTCAAAGTTATAAACCATTTTAAATGCAAACAGGGTATAAACATAGGTAGGTTAAAGTTCAATACTACAAAATACAAAATATTTTACATATTTGCAATTGTTTTGCAGTATTTTCAGCTGTTTATGCATTGTAAATGCATCTAATAACTATATTTGCTTTAATGATCTGATCAAAAAATATTATTTGCTGTCGATGTGCATTTAAAATATGCCCAATCTTTCCAGAAACCAGACCCACAAGCTAAGAGCTAAGACGAGTGCATTTTAAACCTAATCAAAGTGAGGCAAATATTGCAAATATTTCAGTGGCCATTCAGCATGCATGCCGTGTATCTGACAGATACTTTTCACAACTACAAGCACAGAGAAATGTGTAAACTTGTCGCGCATTGGCAATGCGAATTCAAATTCAAAACATTCGACGTTTCATTCATAAAATTCAAAACATATTTGCTGCCTCTGCACCAGTTTAAATGGATCCACGTGCCGGGCTTATGGACGAGGTTGGGGTGAGGCTGCCTCGGATTGGATGAGCTCTACTGCCAAATGTATCTACAAATGTGTAGGTATGTTTGGCCGTATGTATATGCGGTAATGAGTGCTGTTAAAATGCGTTAAATGATGGTGTGTGTATGTACAATAGTTTGCGTTTGTTGTTGCTGCTTTTACACTCGCTTAACTTCTTCGACTTGGCTCGTTCGCCAATTTTGTGGCTCGTTTCATATTTGCCTATGAATGAATGTATTATTTATTGTGGTAACGGCTATTTGTTGCCATTCGCTTTGCTTTTTGTTTCGCTGCTAAGTCCACAGCTGCCACTGCCACTGGCAAAAGCGCAATTTTTGCCTTTTGCTGTGCAGGAAGTTTTATGGCCAGCCAGACGGCAGACAGACAGACAGAGAGACGGGGAGTTGGCGACGCCGCGCCGTAGAAATTGGCAAGCCGCTTAGACCGACTCTTGAGGGCAGCAAATGAAGTGAAAAATCGGCTATAAGCTGAATTTGACCGGGTTAAAATGGGCGAAATGGCAGCTTATGGTGTCCGCTGGCCTTATAAAGTTAGCGTCGAATAAATGCAGAGCCAATGAAAATTGAATATAGCTACAAATTTGTTTTCTCATTTAATTATAAATCAAAATTTGAGTTATACACGAATTTCCTTTAAGTTTCCTTTTGTTTAATTTGTAGTTAAAAGCAATTAAGGTTTGGTTTATTAAAATTATGTTACAACAAATTATTATTTAATTCATTTTAATATTTATAGTATTTAAAATCGCTCTCCTTTGCAGTGTTCTGCTTAAATTCTATCTACAACCGTCTTCGGTATCAAGCCGATTTGCACACTTTGAGCACTTGCTAAATACATCATATCGCTCTTTCTCCGCAGAACACGTGGAAGATACTCAAAAGTCGAAAGTATCTCATAAATAATAAAGCAAAGCTGTCAACCAGCATAAGCATTTGTGCTTAATCTCACGTAACAGAATTATAATTATAAAGCAACATCACACCATTTCATGCGGAGACGCGTCTTTCATGGCACGGCTACAGTTTGGGCCAGTTAGCCAGTAAATCCGATTGTATCTAAGCTCTCCATCCTTCACCTTGAACTCGGCATTAGCGCAGCAGAGTTAATCATTTGTATCCACGTCCAAATTACAATCGAAAACAACAAACAGCTGACTTGCCAAGCCAAATAGCAAACCGCCATACATCATCGCAATAAACACAGTTGAAGTACGACTCATTGGCTAACACTTTGGCCCAAGAATCTGTTTAAGAAGTGTGTAATCGGGGGGCCCAACTGCCAATCGTAAGCGATTTTTGCACATTTCTCTGGCCAAATAAATTAACTCGCCAAAGTGGCCAGTGGCAAGTATTTCTGTGTATACAAATATGTGAAATTAACACGCTTGTTATCAGACTCAAGCGGGCCCACAGAAAGCAGTTAAAAGCCAAACAAAAGTGTGGTAGCGCAAACCAGTAAGGAAGGAGCATATCAGTGGAACTGATGGCTACAGTCGTACGTAACCGACAGTTGGAGACCCTGTATCTGGTGTTTTAATAGTCACTCCACACAGAGAGGCAAGCACAGATCGAATATACCCCAATGGCCACTCAAGCGAATTGTCTGTTGAATATCTTCGCTGTTTCTTATCCGATCGTAATATAATTTCCAGCATCGATAGAAAATGTCATAAGCTACTAACCTGACAGTTACAATTTCATAGCTTTAAAGCCGTGGATGCAGTTAATCTTGGCGTTTAGCGAATAAACAGGGGGAGATATATAAAATAAACATAATAGAAGCTACATTTGAAAAATAAGGACGGACAGAAGTTCCGTTTCGTCTTAATCAAGAATATATATAATGATAATAATTGGATTACCACACATCCTTCTGTCTGTTCCTTACATTTCCCATTTGCACTAACTTAATTGACCCTTTTGTACTACTTATTCAAAGTACGGGCCTACAAATTGAATATCTACAAGCCATGGCTAAAAGGCGGAGACAGCGGCGTTGACACGCGCGACGTTGGCGGCGACTTCATGTGTCAATTTGGCATGACATTTGTTGTAGTTGCTGCTCTAAGCGAACAACAATGCCATTAAGCTCAATGTTTTATTATCTATATACACCAGCCTACATGGAAAAACAGCGTATACATAAACAAAAGCAAAAAACGTTACCGAAAACTAAATATTTGTGACAAGTAGCAATGAACCTTGTAAGGTCTCTACGGCTGCTGCTGTTGCTGCCGTACGTAAAGCTCATCGGGTCTCATAAGGTGCACATAATAAATCTCATAAATTTTTAATATATTTTAAAGCACTCGACAGTCGGCAGAGATCATTAATTCATTGCTGAAATATAGATAATAATTACTGAAACTCATCGTTCAAGTGCATTTCAAGTGTGTCAAATGCGACAGCGTCATCCAGCAACAAAACCCACAAAATATATAATTAAATTTTATTGTAGTTATTGGTTAGTTGACCCATTGATAGGTTCAAAGATATTTCGGTTGCTAACAAGCAAATTAAAAGTATTTATTGTTAATAAAAACAAAATACAATTGAGCAAAGAAAATAAAAAACTAAAATATTATTTTATAGCAATTTTACTTTTTTAAATTGTAAAGCGACGCATAATTCGATAACTGAATGTAAGAAATTCGTAATATTAAAAATAAATTAAGTATATTTTATTTAATATGTTATTGGAATTAATTATTTGGAATACTCTTATATTTCTTTATACTTGAAATGTTTTATTAGAATAATTTATATGCTGTTGAAGCAACAATTTATTTCTAAATTTCTGATTAATTATTGAAAAAAACATATAGTGTATTAATGAAAACTATAAATTTGTTTCAATTTTCAGTGATTTAAAATTGGAATTTTTGTGCGGAAACCTGATGATGATGAGCACGTGTTTTCTGGCTATTAAAACAGAATTTTATTGCAATTAAACCACGGCACTCTTCTACATCATTTTATAAATTAATAAACCACAATTTTTTGCGCTACATTTTGGTTTGTGTGCTTGGACCCTATGAGCCGCAACAATTTATTGTTCAATAATTTCACTCTTGGCAACCAAAATCAACAATCAACAACTCTGCATTAGTTGTTGCTATTGTTGTTTGTTGTTGTTGTTGTTGTGTGGTTGTAGTTGCACTGCATAATAACTGTCGTGCTGTTTTGTTGTTACAAACACTGTTGCCAAATCCGCTATTTTCCTGCCAAATCTGGCTGTTTTTGAAGAGCTTTTGCTAGAAAACTTGTAAAACTGTGAAAAGCTGGAATTTCAGTTTTTTTTTTAATTAACATTGATATATATTTTGCTGGCAAGTATTAAACAGTTAACTAGTTTTGTAATTTAAGAATATGAAAATATTTTAAGTATTTAAAGTAAATATTGTTATTGAAAAGCCTGAGAAATCTTCTGAGTAACTTAGCTGTTTTCTGCGTTTTTTTTTTAAATTTATGGCTTTATTTCTGTGCCCTTTCCCTTTCTAGCTTTTTATTCTCGTGAAAATTGGCAACATTGGCTACGAATCACAGACACACCCACAATAGTAAATGTTGGGGGGAATGCAGCAAAATATTTGGCGCTTTTTCGCATATGGTGCGCAATGGGCTAAAATAATTTCTGATAAACGTACTTAGTTGTTGTTGTTGTTGTTGTTGCTGCTGCAATTGTTGTTGTTGTTGTTGTTATGGTTGCTGCTTTGCTCATTGGCTTTAACACGTTTCTTTGCGTTTTCTTTTGCGTTTTTTGTTTTTTTAGTGCTTTTCCAATTTCTTATTCACTTCATGTCTGCACAACGCGCTTATAAATACACACACACACACACACACTCACATACACTGAGACACACACACAGACACAAAACACAACACCCTCAGTATTAACTTAACGTTTACGCACTGTGGCCGAGCTTTTGATTTTAATTTTGATTTTGATTTTGATTTTCAGCCGCGCCGCCAACGTTGAGCGCTCGAAATCTCGTTACTAACTAAAATAAACGACGCCAGCCGCGCAGCCAAACTGAAAAAACCAACAACAACAACAACTACAACAACTAAAGCCATACTCAACGTTGTCGCAGCGACGTCGACGGCGGCGTCGCCGTCGTTGTTGTTGTTGTTGGCAACTAAACACACACTAAGTAAGCGCTCTCTCGCTGCCTCACACACACACACAGCGCGACTCACACACAGGCATGCATGCATAAAATGCTCGTGAGAGCGGCTTTGGCTCGATCGCAAGTTCAAGTCGCAATGTTAGCTTGAGCCGGCTGCCTTGCCGGGCCTCTCTCTCTCTCTCTCTCTTTGGCTCTCTCCCTCTCTGCATGAAGAGTATCTGCCAGTTTTAACTGTCTTTGCAACGCTGTGCTCCAGAACTAGTGTTGCAAAACTATCGCGATTAGTGTCCTGGCTCAACAATTCAATCGATATATTGATTGAGCAATCGATGATTCCACAATACTTTAATAGTAAATTTTTTTAAATTTTATTACCATAAATAGAAACTAATAATATACATATATACAAGGATAAGGCCGATCAGCTTCAATTTTATTTTTAGTGCCAGGATGACTTCTAAGGCAAAGCCTGTATTATTGTTTCTTTAATAACTTCTGTGTTTATAAACCGATTTCAATACGCTTTTCAGGTTAAATAAATATAATAAAAAATTTACATAAAAAATATTATTCTGAATAACAATCTGATATATTGAACTTTGTTCTTCAGTTTTTGTTGTTTTTGCCGTAAAGTGGGAGTTGCATCCAGCATTTAAAATAAACTTGATCTTATGGGATCTGTCACGCCTCCTTCTGCAGCTTTAAATTATTGAACTACCAGCTGAACCAAATATAAGTATTATGCATCCAATAGAGCATCTAAGCTTTGTTGTGCAGAAAAAAGCTTGTTTGCTCTTGCCAACAAGTTTGAATCGAACTTGAAGCTGAGCTCGCGCCAATTTCATGCCGGCAAAACGCTGCTGCAATTGTTGTTGTGGCTGATGAAATTGGCAATGTTGCTGGCAACATGTTGCTTCCGCTCTGTTGCCGAAACATGTTTATTTCGATAATAATTCTTGCAGTCTGTTGCTTCTCGGTGGCCTCTTCTTAATTTGTGTTTATTTTAAAGAGATTTAAAAAGTGCTATCATTTCATTTGTGTTATCTCTAGCAAAGCATTTGCTTCGCCTGCAACGTTTATGTTATTATACAATGTTTTTTTTTGTTGCCTAGCGGCGCACAGTGGGCAATTGTACCACAAAAGTGTCGGGTAATTCAAAACTTGAAACCTGACGTTATTATTAATTAAATCAATTAAATGCTTTATTCTTCATCTTGGTTAAATACAATATAGTTTCATACTAAAACTATAGTTTTTTTCACGTTTTGGTAGTAACAAAAAGATAAAATTGTTCCACGAATATGGTGAAAACAAGTTGTTTTACTTGTTATAAAATAATCTGGGAAAAATACAACTTTTATCCACTGAATTAAACGACCCTTTTGAATTAAAATACCCCACTGTGCGGTTGCTGCTGTTGATGACGTCTAATTTTGAGCCGAACCCGTTTGCTTACTCACACACAAAATTATGTCAGGAATGTTGGCAGGCGGCTGTTGGCGTGCGTTGAAAGTCGGTGATTAATATTGTGAGAGCTAAAGCCGGTTGGGCCTCACAGACGCGTGCCAAAGGTGAATTCTCCCGGTACTCTATAGCGCGCCAAAAATATATATAATAAATAAATCAGCATAGATAATAAGCAATGATAACCAAATTAATATGCTTTAGCCTCTATTAAACTATTAATTTGTTTTTAAAATTTAAAGAAGCATAAAAATGACTACCCGAATATCTATAGACTACTAACAAGACTCAGTTTTAAAATATATCACACTAACTAGCTACACAGAGTATTTCGTAGTCGAGCAGACTCGTTTGTCGCTCGTCGCTTTTACGCTGCATTTCAGAGCGCAATTGGCGTACAATAATCGCGACCCTTTTCACTAATTCCGACTAAGTTTGATTTATCATCAATTTAATTTCCAGTTCTAGTTTCCAGCTAAAAAAGATCACGCGATTTTGGGTTTTTTGAACCCCTAAAGCCATTGACATCAAAATCCAGGTATTTTTTTTTATTTCAGGCTAAATGCAGTTTTGAAATTGTATTCTGTATAGTCAACATGTTTCCCGCAATTAATCATGTTGGCAGTAAAATTTCAAAAGTACTTTTCGATATTCCCTATGTAAGCAGTTTTCCTACGCCAAACTTGCAGCTCAGTCTGGCCACGCGACTTAATATATTTCAACAGAATAATTATTGAAATGTTATTGCAATTGCAATAGCGCAATGGATTTCAAAAAAATAATATCTATGTTAAGCAATATTTAGCAAAATGCCAAGCATGTGAAATATGATACATGACATAGAAAAGGGCCAAAAGAAGTCACAAAATGTTATATAAAGCAAAAAATATTGTAAAATGTAGAACATACAATCAAAAGATTATTTTTGCCATTAATTTTCGAAAGCTGCCTCAGTCGAAAGTAACCGACATTATAAGACATTGTACTCTGCAAGCCCTTCCCCCCTTCTACACAGACGAGCTAATTGTCTGTTACATATCTTTAGTGTTTTCGATCCTATAGTAATGCAGTTCAAAGCAACGATGGAGAATACTATAGCCTACATAGCTCCCGAATTAGTAGTCTATAGCTTTAAAATTATAGTTCCTATGGTTGGATAAACAGACAGAGGGAAAGACGGACATGTCTATATCGACTCAGCTCGTTGTCTTGATAAGGAATATACATACATGGGCCAGCCACGCCTTCTTCTACCAATTTTAAACATTTTTTAATAAATTAATAGTACAAGGCCTAAAAATGACATTAAAAATTGCTCTTGTCATATATCAAAGAAATTCCTCGCTGTAATAACTTCTTTGATGTTCAAGTATTTTGCTGAAGAATTTCCCAAATATATTTTCCTGTCAATCACAGGCAAATGTCCAATAGCCTCGTCTGACCGTGAAACATGCACAGATATCGTATGATATGCGCTACGGTAAATCCAAATGTCAATCACAAGTCAAACCGCGACTCTTCAATAAAATTGCAATTTCCGTTGTAAAAAATAACAAAAAGCGAAAAGAAAAATACTAGGAAGTTCCTCAAACAGAGCAAAGAATCAAAGAGAGAAGCCAGGCGAACGTGCACAATTCAATTTCAACATTGAAATCAGATACGCGTAGAAACGCAACGGCGTGAAATGGATGGATTAATAGCGAACCCGAAACCCAACTTAGTGGGAAAAAAATGACGATGATGTTGTGGGGGGAGCTACGGCATGAGTCTGTTTAGTAGTATTTCGCTTGGAGGTTTTTGAAATCTTAGCGCAACCACAGCTTCAACAGACTGAACAGACTTTGGAATGTTGGCGCAGCCGCAATTCTGCTGTAATACACTATACTCTATACAAGTTCTATAGTGTTAGACGCATACTTAGCGAAGGCAGTGTAAACAAAGTGCGGAAGTTACAGCTATAGGAAACTGATACGATTTTGGGGTTTTAAAATGACATTGGAAATAAGCAGATACTTGCATGAGTTTTCACTGGAATTGAAAGCAAAGTGGGGAAAACTGGGAAAATTACTAATTAGAGTAGAGAAATATGAAAATGAAAAACATATCATAATATATATAGTATACCATTATTGAAATATAATAATCAATAATTAAATACAAAGGAAAATAAGAGAAAAGTAGATATGTATTTAATACAATAATATAATATATTAAAACAATTGAGATATATAAATATTCAAATTATATAATATAAATAAAAAACCTAATACTGAACAAATTAACCCTCTAACGGGCAAAATCGAAATAATGGTCGTACGAAGTTGGGATTTTTTTTGGTGGTAAATATTGTCGACAAAAGCTAAAGTTTTGAATTTCATCCAAAAATATTGATTAGAACGCCCGCCAGGTGGAAAAAACTTTTGACCGTCTACAGACGGTCTTGCCGGGCTGAGCGTAAAAAATCGCGACTGCGCTGCCTGCGCTGCTTGCGAGTGCACAATTGTGGCATTAAATACTTCTAGTAGCGATTTCGTTATGAAATTTTCACCAAAAATCTAAAAAAATTATTTAATTATACTATAAAAAAATTGGCCACATCGGCCGACTATAACCTATAGCTCCCATAGAACCCTCTAACGAGCAAACACTCTAGTGTATGCGAAATAGCCGACTTTAATTTATATTATGATTACATTTTTTTAGTGATATTATTAAAACAAATTTTTTACTGTAGTTATGGAATTTACATTTTACATTTACATTTGTTACAAAATGGTTAAATTTCGTCATATTTGCACCATTTTACCAGTTTTATTAAATCTAATATATGAAGGTTAATTGAATGATATATTAAAAGTAATTTTTGCATCATCCCGAGATGTTGGGCGAACTATATAATAAGTAGATTTGCTGGCGATAAGACCAGGAACTATTCCCTCTAAAAACTCTATAAGTGGTGGCCATATCCATGATAGAAAAGCCTTTTTTAATATGTCGGAACTCTACACGAGCATGAAACCGATCCATGAAACTATTTTTCGAGTTCATATTTGAATCTTCAAGCAAAGCAAAGTCATCCATTGATCATTATGCATTATGTGGTTATACATTAACCACATTCTGGATGCATAAATATATTGCCTTATATAGATAAAGTCGACCATTTCGCATTTAAATGATCGACAATATGAATACACTCGAGTATATGCGCGTTAGAGGGTTCTATGGGAGCTATAGGATATAGTCCGCCGATGTGTCCAATTTTTTTATAGTATATTTAAATTATTTTTTTGGATTCTTGGTGAAAATTTCATAACGATATCTCTACTCGAAGTATTTATACCGGCAACAGTGCATTCGCAAGCAGCGCAGCCAGCGCAGTCGCGATTTTTTACGCTCAGCCCGGCAAGACCGTCTACAGACGGTCAATGAATTTTTTATGCAAATCAACATTTATATTCATTTACGCATTACAAAATAATTTATTTCAATAAATATATTGTCTGAGCTATCAGTAAAATAAAGTTTAAATATTTTTTTTATTTTGTGCAAAAACTACTTTTGTCAAGGGGTATTTTTTTCTGAGTTTTTTCAAATTTTCAAGCTCAGACGATGATTGTAATTGAACGCGTGGGTGAAATGTAGTTAAAACTACCTTAAAAGAATGGAAATTTAATTTTAAAGGTATATCAATTTCATTTGATTCAAAAAAGTCAACAGTTTGATCGCTAGACGCCAAAAACTGAAGACCGTCTGTAGACGGTCTTACCCGTTAGAGGGTTAATAAAGCTAGCAAATAGAATAAAATATTAAAACAAATAATTTGTAAAAAAAAAAATAAATAAAAATATATTAATAACTTATTAATTGTAAATAACAGCGAAAAAAAATCAAATAAATAATAATATAAAATATTTAATACTATATATACAAAATTTAACACTGATAAAATGCAAGTAAATCGATAGTAAAATGGATAAAATTCAGTAATATATTTATTTTTTAAGTCCTTAAATAAACCATCCATAGCTTACCTATTTTTAAACAATTTGGTCATTTCCGGCTCGAGCACACTGTCAATATTTTCCTTACAAATTGAATTTGCTGCACAACTTTCTTCCTGGCATCCCCGAATCAATTGGCCAGCATCCAATTGATATAAAATTAAGCCGCTTAGCCAAACGTCAATTGGAATATTTCATCGCCTTGGCAGTTACTTTGTCGCGGCTTTGTGCAGCTATTGATGTAAATTGGAATTGGAATTTCAATTGCAACTGGAATTGCATTTGATTTCGAGCTTAGGCGATAGAGTAACTAAGGCAAATAGAGTTAAGTTTAAAGATATTTATTTGTTTCATTATTTTTGATTTATGGAAATATAATTAAACATTTAGATTTTTAGATTTTGATCTTTGTTTTCATTAGCTTTTGTTTTTTTTTTTTTGCTTTTTGTACATTAAGTTACAAGTTTGAATAAACTTTGTATTGGTTTTAATTACATTTATATATATAATAAGTATACGGAATTAACAAAGCATCAACTTTCAATAGCATTTACAAGTATGACTAAGAGAAACAACAATAGTAATATTTTGTTTATATCAAGATATGATAGACTTTAGATACCCTTGTAGCATATGGAACCAGCTTATAAAATCTTTATAAAGTAAATAGTTTTAATTCATATTTATTATTCCGCTATAAAACAATATAACTAATAATAGTAGATATTGTTTCATCATAATTAACTTGTTTTATTTAAAAACAATATATTTTAATAAACACATTTAAAACAAACTTCCTAACAATATTAATAAAATTCTTATAAATTCACAGCACAAATAAAATTAAAAGTATTCCGGAATAACGGTGGGAAAGATATACATAGGTAGTTAAAGATCTGATAAAGTATTGATATTTATTATTTCCTGCTTAAATGGAAGAGATATATTTGGATTAATTACTATAATTAGCATTAAGTAAAAATGGAACTACAAACAATTATGTTTATGATTTCAAAAACTGCATTTATTATTAAGTAATGCTTTGTGCATTTCGATCACTTTCTATATCTTATATCCGGACTCACAAAACGTACAAGTGTCAAAGCAAATATTCCTTGTTGAGATGTTTTCTGTTATCCTCCCAATCTGTTATTCTTTTTACTATGGCTGCGACGCCATGCGTATCCTTGCGGTGGCACGTGACTTTGTGTGGATCTCAGCTGTGCGTAGCGTGATGCCAAAGATGTCCTCGTGATAGCGGTTCTCGTCCTGTGTATACACAAACATACCCACGCATACACACAGACACATTAGAGTACACAATGAGAAAATAAAACATTTACAATAAAAATGTAAACGTCATCATATTTGCGGCTGTCAAAGGGGCAAGGCAAACACAAGCAAACCAGGCAAAACAAACACTGAGATTGCTACCTGCACCTGGGGCATGTACAACTAATAGTTACCCTTTAATCACAATAAAACCAATACGAACTACGTTCGTCGGATAGAAGGCTACAGTCGTACGTAACTGTCAATAGCAGACACTGTATTTTGTCTTTTAATAAGCAACTCAAAGTCATAAATGCGACATTCCTTCCTTTTCCAGTCTGCCAAATTGTCTGTTGCGTATCTGCAGTGTTTCCAATACGATCCTAATGCAATTCATAGCATCAATTTGGAATACTATGAGCTACTTATGTGTTAAATTACTAGCTTGTAGCTTTAAAATTTAAAATAAAACGGACACGGCTATATGCAGTCAGATCGTCGTCCTAGGCAAGAATTTATATACTTTTTGGGGTCTACCACACCTCCTTTTGAGTGTTAGACACATTTTCAATTTGAGCTAACTTAATATACCCTTTTGAGCTTTTCCAAACTACAGGGTCTAATAAAACTCAACTATCGGTTGGATGACATAAAATGTTTTCAAGTGCTGGGTTTTATTGAATCACCCTGGCTGTCATAATGTTATAGGGTATCTGCAGCTAAGCAGCTGCAACTGTTGACAAGCGGTTGGAGTTTTTTCTTATAAAATATATGCATTTATGCAGCAAAAGCAAATGCAGACAGACGGTTGAGCTGTGCCTGTGGCCCTTACAGCCCGTCTCGCCTCCTCCATCCACTCGCTCTCTCTAAGGTCACATAAAACGCTCATACGCCGCGTGTGACGACGGAAGCTTAAGCATCCTCTCCTTCAGCTGCTTTATGTTATTCATACGTGCGGTTTAAGTTCGTTTAGTTGAAGCATACTTACGCGCAATGTAAGCAAAAATGCTTCCACCTCCGGCTCGGTCTTCTGCTCCTTGCTGGCAATGCATTTTCTGTCAAATAAAGAGAGCATGGATGGAATATAATACCTGAAGTAATGTGGAGTTTAATGAGCAAATTCAATAACGAGCATAATTAAATCTCTATTAATAGAGCCTATCAGCTTGATTAACGCATGAACTGTTGCTGATTTACCCCTTTTAACAAAGAAATTGCAATTAACGTAAGCCGCTTAGGATAAGCTATGGCATAATAGAAGACAGTCTATACAGTGGAAATGAAGCTCGAGTTCCTAAGTTCTCATACGGCTAATGTAACTGCTGCTCTTCCCCATTATAACGCTTGTTTCACCTGATGTTGCTGCTGTACAAGCATATTTTGCAATAATGCACGTAATCAAGAGGCAAAAAACAAAAAACACAGAAAAATAGAAGAGCAAAACGACCGCAGAGCAATGGCAAATAAATTCCCCGTAGAGCAACGCCCATGGCAGCTGGCTTGCCCATGCTTGCAGCACAAAGGCAATCAAGCTAAACACTGAACTCAGCCCTCGTACACTCAGAAAAATAAATGATATTTTTGACATATTTTGATTGAGCTAAAAGCCTAGTTGATAGAGCTTATTTAAAAAATATTATTTGTTTAATTTAATTCATTAAATAAATTTAATATATAAGTTTAAAAAAGTTTTTTAATTACAATTAAACAGTTTACTAATTAATTATAATTTAGATATTGTATTTTAAAATTTATTTATTTAATTATTTTAATTAAGCTTATCTAATTTAATTGAATATTAATATTTAATTTGTTCTCTGAATTAAGTTACAATTATTTTATTATATGTATATATTATTAATATTAAAAAATATAAATGCAATCAAAAATTTATTTTATTTATAATATTTAAGTTGTTAAAGTTTATTAATGTTAAGCGAATATGTTATTAAGTAACTTAAATTTAATTAAATATTTAATATTGCATTTTAAATTTATTTTATTCATTTAATTTTATTTCATCTTTTTATTTTATTTGAATGTTAATATTTAATTGGTTCTTTTAATGTAATTTTATTAATTTTTTAATGTTATTATTTTTAAGTATTTTGAAAGCAATCAAAAAAAATATCTATTTAAATTTATTATTGATGTAATTAAATAAATAATTTAATAATCTATGTGTTCGAACTCATCATAACTAATTTTTTGAGTGTAGCTCACCTGATGGTCTGGTAAACATGCTCGGCCATTGTGACATCACCACACACATACACATGTCCCCGTTGCAGCACAATCAAATTGTACAACGAATCAAATTCCTGTTCAATCAGATCCTGAACATATGTCTGTAAAAAGAACGAGAAAACTTGTGGCTCAAACAAATGTTGGTTTAAGCCGAAAACAATTTTAAATATGCTAAAGTTTACGCATCAAAGTACCCGCAAAACCAGTTCAATAAAGTATTTATTCAAAGCATAAAATGCGTTTAAGCTTTGAAATCATTTGCAATGAGATATAATATATCTAACCTTGGGAATGTCTGGGTCTCTGGACAAGGCCAGAAAGACACGGTCCAGTATTTGATCCTGCAGTAACTGTGCCTTCTCCTCGGCATATAAGTCCACATCGCGATTGCGGCAGCCAAAGAAGAGCCAGAGCTTGGGCAATGCAGCGGCTGCGTCCACTTCGCGCAGTACCTGAAACTCCTGCCAGAAGGAGCGAAAAGGCGCGATGCCCGTACCCGGGCCAATAAGGACCACGGGCCGACTGCGATCTGCGGGCAAGTGAAAGCCCAGAGCACTGCGCACAAACATATACAGCTCATCATTGGCGCGTAGTCCGGCCAGATAGTTGGAGCATACACCAAAGCGCTCATCACCCTCGCCATCCTCGCTGCGGTACTTGACAATGGCGACGGTCAGGTGGATTTCATCGCTGACACGACGAGGAGATGAGGAGATGGAGTAGAAACGTGGCTGCAATGCTGTCAGATGTGCCACCACCAGGGAGGCAGGGGGTCGACACGAGGGGAACTCCTCCAGCACGTCCAGTAGATGTGGCAGACGCCAGTGACGCCAATCCTCATATGACGAAGAATCATTCACCAGCAATTCCAGGCGCTCCTTGTCCGCGTTATCCTCACAAAAGCCGGACAGGAGCGTGAGCAGCTGACGTGAAGGCGGCGTGGTTAAATCAAAGAAACGTGTCAACAGATTCCTTAACGTATCTGCCGGAATCTTATCATGTGGCTCCCAGCACTTGAAGATGCCATTCGATGTTTGCTTCTCCTTCAGCAGTTGCAGCTGCAGCACCTCATCGGGATTCTCCACCCCCACCAGACGTTGCAGCAGTCCATCGACGAGCTGAATGCGATTCGCCGGAAAGATGCCCACATGATCGCCTGGCTCATATTCCAAGCCAGGTGCACATATCTCCAGCAACATGGTCGTCTTAGCCCCCTCACTTAGCTTGGTCAGGTTATGGGGTTGCGCCTTGATCTGACAACAGTGCACCTTCTTGTTGTGGTACTTGGAAAGCGCCGTGTCCAGCGTAGCCTTGCTCACCGAGGGCACAAGCCGCACAGTGTTCACCGTTAGGGATTCGTTTTGAAGTGCCAGCGAAGCATCTGATAAGCTTTGATCGGGATCCAGGCAGAATGTCTCACAGGCTAGCTGTGGGGCAGGTAGAAATCAAAATGATATCTAATACCAGTAAGGACGGGCAGTCGGATTCAACCGACAGTAGCAAAGTAAAGTTGCATATCTTCGCTGTTTCTTATACGATCGTTCTTCAATTCACAGCATTAATAATATCTATTCTCTATTCCATAGGCTACGTAAATTTAAGAATGTAGCTGTTTAATTGTGGTGGCTTTGGTGTTTTGCGGTTAGTGGGGTAATGAGGACAGGTATCAACATTCTCAAACTAACTTGATCGTGCAGACGGACAGACTGATAGACAGATAGACAAATAGACAGATCAATAGACAAACTGACAGACGGACATACGCGGTATATCGACTCAGCTCGTCGTCCTGATCCAGACTATCTATACACTTTGTGGATACATCCATCTTGGTGTTACACACATTTTCCATGTGCACTAACCTAATACACCCTTTTGCACTTTTTCAAAGTACAGGGTAAAAATATTCTAAATAAAAGATTCGATTAGCATGCAATTCTCACCTTGAACACCTCGGGTGCCCACTTGCGGAACGACTGCTCCTGTCCACACATCTCATCGCCGTAGGCCACCTTCAGCAGACGTTCTCCTCCCAGCTCACCCAGTATATTGTCCACGTACTGACCGAATGCGCAAAAGTTCGGATAGGCCGAGCTGCCCAGTGCGAAGACAGCGAAACGCACGTTGGAGAGAGGCCCAAAGGTCTCATCTGTGAATGTGTCTGAGGTGGAGCCTCGCAGCGAATCCCAACGGTCGATTTTCTTGACTTGTTGCAGTGGTAGCTTCATGAAATCCTGGCGTGAGCTGGCCTTCATGAATGATTTGGATGAGCTGACCCCCCTGCTAATGATAGTAGAACAGAAGGAGACGGCAACAAACAGTTAGATTGGGCTGCTTTTTGCTTTTGCCTGCCTAAGCTCAAATAAATTTTGAAAAGACGTCCAAACAAAAGGCATGGGCGTGAGCAGTGCGCCTGTTGTTATGCAATGACAAAAGCAAAGGACACGGCAAAGGAGGTAACAATAAAAGCAACACACAAACATAGATACATACACACACACACACACACACACACAAACAAAACTGACAGAAAAACATTTATTACGCTTGTCATTTGATGTAGCCAGGGAAGAAAAATACCCCAAATAAAATGAGAACAAGGAGGGAAAAGGCAACGTCTCGAACTGTGAAATGCAGGCATAAACATCGCACAGAAAATATCGTTATCAAAGAACTCATCGAGTGGAAAATATCAAATATCATCGAGCACATAAATTTAATTACACACTCAGAAAAATTCAATTATATTGAGCTGTAAATTAAAAATTTCACACATTCGAACGAGTGCTTCAAGTAGATTGTTGTTAAGCTCCTTACTTGAAAACGTTGTAACTTGAAAAATAAATTTTAAATAAACTTAAGCAAATACTTTCAGTCTTATATAAATAATTACAAATAATTCTAAAATAATAAAATAAATAAAAGCAGAAATGACGGAAGTTGAAGACTACACTCGGACGCAACCGACAGTAGACAAACCTTTAGTGGGACTTTCGAAAGATGACTATTTCTCTGAATTATATATAGTATATATCAAATAGATATATTTTTTATAAGGCGGAAACTCTCAGATCCAAACGATATGTTCACATCGCATAATTTAGCATCTCTGCTACAAATGAAACTGAGCACTTGGTTTGGGCTTGGACTGGCAAAGCAATTGCTAAAAAGCGTAATCATCCGCTCGTCAACAGCTCGTCACGAGCAGCAGAAATAGCAGCAACAGTAGCAGCAACAGTAGCAACAATACGCAGCATGTGGGACCAGCCTGCAGCTACTCGAAGATACAAGTTGCATGCCCCGTCATCCCCTTTGTTGAGTGATGATTCAACAATGAACAGTGGCAGTTGCTTTTTAAAGAATACGAAAAACTAAAGCGTCTAGAATCCGCTTCGCAGTTGGCAAATCCAGCTCTAGCATAGAGCAGTACTAGAAGGTTATCCAGTGCCAAGTGCAGCTGCCCTTTGGCCTTGTTCTGTGGCCATCTTGATGGCAAATGCGTTTAAAACTATTTGAGCTGCTCCAGCTCAGCTTGGCTTTGGGTCAGAGTTTATGGCTTTGGCGCGTCGTAAAAACCTGTTGGTTCTTACATAATCAGTTGCAAAGTACTACAGCACACTAGGCAGCCCTCCCGCCCAGGATAACAGCGGCTAAAGCAGAGCTTACGAGTCGTTAGAGCTTGTTAACAAAATGCTCGAAGCACAGTGCTTGGCTTTAAGGCCAAGTTGTACCATTTCATGTGCTATATATTGATAACAAGAAAATATTACAAGTGAAAATTGTTAAGAATATAAACTTAAAACTTATTTTTGAATAAAATACTTCAAACTAGGCCATAATATTCGAACGTATACATATAATAAAGTCTTTGTTAGTTAAGATAAACTGAGAGCATGACATATTTTATGTTATATAAATAATTTTCAAAACTGCCTGTTTCAACACAAGCAATCTACTTTGATGGTGAAATAAACAAATAAATTAAAACAATTAATGTACAATTTACAATTACAGGAAAAAGTTTAATTGAAATTAATTACATTAAATTAAATTGATTAACACGAAATTAAATAAATAATTTATATTGTTACAAAAATACCAATCGAAGATAAACTTGAAATGCGATTAAACAAAGGTTTAAATTTAAATTACTATTATTTTATTTATTTTTGTTCATTAATGTATGTTTTTTTCACAAAATATGTACAATAAATTTCACAAAAATGTACAAATAAAAATAATTTAAGAACAGAGTATATTTAAGCATTTAAACTTAATTTACCGATTAATGTACCGATTTCGAAAGTAAACGCCCGAACAGTATATAATTTAAAATATATAGGTAATATGCGCCAAATTGCGCGCAAACACACACACATATACAAATATACAAATACTTAGCTAAAACGCTTATTTTAGTATTATACGCACGAATCTGACGTATCGGAACGCGGCGATTTATATTATTTAACACTCGCAATGATAATTTCGCTTTTTAAATTGTAATAATCTTGAAAAACTATTTAAATACGTTATTGTAATTAGAATCGCAATCAATCGAACGAAACGCAAAAATCGGTCTAGCAGGTTGGCAGCGCCCTTCGCAAGAGATCCATCTGGCAACGCCAATCGGGATCTCCAAAAACGACAGGTGGCGCTTCACTTGTTTTGCTTGGCAAATGCGCGCCAATTTTCAAATACGAGTTTTTAATGTGAATTAAAATTTAAAACCTCTTATATATAACCAATATATTTATGCTTTACATATCTCTTGGTAATTACTCATTTTTAATGGGTGCAGGCTATATAGAGCAAACATTTGAACACCAAACGCGCCAAACGAACCAAATATCTGGCAGCATCGAGCAGGGCTGCCAACTTGTCTACAAGCACCTAATTGGCAACATTCGAATGGTATACTCATACATACATATATACATATTATTCGTGCATATATAATACATACTTACAAGCATGAAATTGCTTAAAATGTATAAAAACATCATAACTATCTTAATTATGGACCGATTTAGATGAAATTTACAGAATCGGTAGACTTTACGAAACACTACAGACTACTAAAATCAGAATTTATGTAAATAGATCCGTATCTCTTTAATTGGCAAATCAATTTTGTTTCACTTATAGTGGGCGGAAGGGGCGTGGCACCTAAGATTTGAAATAAACTTGATCTGCGTACGTTATTTATCTACCAAACACGCCAAAAATTACAGCTCTAGCTTTTGTAGTTTCCGAAATCGACGCGTTCATACAGACGGACAGACGGACAGACGGACAGACAGACAGACGGACAGACAGACAGACAGGGCTTAATCGACTCAGCTCGTCTCCCTGATCAAGAATATATATAGTTTGTGGGGTCTGCCACGCCTCCTTCTGCCTGTTACATACATTCAGAAAGTTACAGAGCACTAAATGGCCAATCAACTAATTTTACCTTCAACATTTGTATGTTATGTTTCAGTTTGTGCGCCATTTTAACTGTCAGCACCACTGTGCGCGAAGCTTAGTTTCATCCTTAGCCCATGTGCAATTCATCAAGGTAGCAAAGCGTTGAGTTGCGAAGATGCGTGCTGCCTATCAACTTAATCGCAACAACAACAACAGAATGAGCACACAAGCAACAGACAGACAAACACACAAACAGACAGACAGACAGACAGACAGACAGAGTAAGGACTCAGGGTTATAGTACTTGTTCCATCTCGAATATCGCTGTGCTCCTAGCGGCTTAAGCTGAAGCAACTGCTGCTGCAGCTGCTACTGCTGATGTTACTGCTGCTGCTGTTACTGCTGTGCATTCAGCAACCCAAAAGTGCAGCTTGGCGTGAAAAGAGTGTCGTAATTTACAGCTACGGCAGGTGGCAGAGCGCAACTACAACAAAACACACGCAAACAAACAAGACGCAGGCAGCAACAACGAATCGAGCCAGCAGAACAAAGCGATGCACAGTGGTGCCATAAGACAAAAATCTGAAACCTTAATCGAAATTTTACAGTTTGAACAAAAACAAAAGAGTTAACAAACTAAAAAAAAAAAACTCATCTGTTAAAGCAAATGTATGTATAAATAAATATTTAAAATAAACACCAAGCGTCATTTAGACCAATCAACTATTTTTACATTCCAGTGAGCCGTTTAAAAATCTAAATCAAATAAATAATCTAGTTTGAGAGTTTTTCGTTTCCTATTTCTTATATAGCTTAAGCTTAGTAGTGCTAACAACCGATTGACAGGATCATATTTCATTGAATCAAAGATTTATATGTTTAGATTTATAAGATTAGAGCTGAAATTTGCATTTGAAAGCCTTATTTAAATAGAAATGTCGATATTGACATAACACTTTGCAATGATGGATTTCTGGATTTTGCGTAAAAATTTCATAACGATATCTCCACTAGAACTACTTCCATACAAGGCCAACCACTGTGCATGAAAGGGAGAACTGTTGCAAAATAGAAAGCGAGAGTGAAAGAGAGACAGAGAGCGGATGATAGACTGTGCGGCATAATTAAAATGCGAGCAAGCTGTGCTGTAAATTGGCTGTTGCTTTTTCAGCAACATAAATTCGTCTAGCGCCCAAAAGCAGGCAACGATTTTTTGTATTCTTTTGAGGAATCATGGCACTTTAGTCAAGTGGCCCCTGGCTGGAACGGGAGTTGTAGTTGAAAAGCGTTAAAGCATGAAGGAGGGATTAATTGTAACGTGTAAACTGCAATGAGGCAATAAGAACTTGATCTTCATTTGAGCGTATAATCTTATTGTTAGTTTTATAACTTTAAATTTGGTGTACATTTTGTGCACGTACTACTCGACTGCCATTATGCAAAGTGAAGTAATTGTGAGTTGATGGTTGTAGCCACATAAAAACTATAATAAGGCACGAGTATGATAATAATGTTGATGATATAACGATGTCTCGGCACATGTTGCCGGGCTAAGTGGCACTTGTGTGCTCAAGCTGCTTGCAACATGCACAGGATGCGGATGCAGCAGGCGCTCATCACACACCAGATAAGCAACCTGTCGTGGCGAGACACTTGAAAGGACACTCACAAGCGTTGATGGCATAATAGACAGCAATTAAGTGAGTCACTTGAGCTGACAAACACAGCAAGGACAGACGCCACAGACAGCTCAAACCACGCAGACAGCGCAGCAGAGCGATGATTGTGCACTTTCGTGCCATGACACATGATTACATTTAATTCTTATTTAATGATTTGCACACAATCGAATCAACCCAACCCACTGTGGTTCCGCTTCTATGGAGGCGCCTCCAAAAATCTAGTTATGATATAGTCATAAAATTGTATATAAATAAATATGTTATACTAAATTTGGCCACATCGTCTACTATATTCCATAACTTCTATAATTTTCTTATATTATAAGATGATTAAATTTGAATATTTGGCCTTAAATATACACAAACTTAAATATCTAGTAATATCCTAGTATAATATATATCATAGACTACTTTTTTAATGCCACTTGTGCATCCGAAGGTTTCCGGAGCTAAATTTAACATTTTTAATATCTTAAAATATAAACAAACATATGATATGCAATTCATTGGGAAAATAACGGAGAATACATTTTTAACTTTATCCAAATATTGAATACCACAAAAAATACTTTATGTAAAATAGGGTTTATAACTTTAAAACAATATTAATTTGCTTTTGTCCATAGATTAACGACTTTTTATATATTTTATTTGATTTTATAAAAATGTTTACAAATTCTATTTTTAGATTTATACAAATCTAGAGTTGGACTGCGCCGCTCAAAAATTGAAAATATATGTACTCAAGTTAACTCTTTTAATTCAATTTTGAGAAATTTTTCGCTTATAAGCGGAACCACTGTGCAACCCCAGCAGATGCACATCAATTAAATTGACTTCGATTAATAGAGGAAATTACCCAAGACCCCACAGTTCAAGCGCTGAGTCAAATTTAAGCAGTCGCAGCAGCTGCAACTTTTGCAAACTATTAAGTAACTATTGTAGCAGTTGCTAAAGTTTTAATGGCTGAAAAAATCTTAACACTTGCCAACATGAGACATGGGGCACTTGCCGCAGAACTTTTCGCATTCTTGACTTTAAAACGAAATCAAGTGATGCAAACAATTAACAGCAAAGCAATTTCCGTAGCGACAAACGCTCAAAGCACTCAATGAACCGGAAAAGCAGCATCAAGAAAAGAAAAAGAAATCTGACAAAAAAAAACCACCAAAATCTCTACAAACTCACAGGCCAGCAAACACTGCTGCTGATGTTGCTCATACGCAGCGTATGCCCACAGACAACAAGCACAAATTGTAAGAAATGGAGGGAGGAAGAGAATAAAGATTCAGCTCCTCCACTGAGTGTTAAGTTCGCATTACAAGCATAATAAAATTGATAGCGTCTCATGATAAATTATCGAAATATATCTAATTGCCAGGCTAATGAGCAGCCAATACGCTACGAGTAAATCAAATCTGCTAGCTAATTAATGCGACTCGTGATTTATAGGCATGCAACAGTTTCTCTTTCTTTGAGATAAGAAAGTTCTTAGAAAATTCGAGCACTACTGAGCCTAATACAATTTGCAGGCCTTATAAGAGCAACAATAAATCATATTAATTGGTTTATGCCTGCCTGCCCAAGGCCCTGCCCCACACAATGAGCAAGACTTTTACCATTGTTATAACAAATACAAATTGACAAACAAGCAAAACACACACACATACCGATATCATGCGTGCATTAATTTATTTATTTTTAATATGTTTGTGTGTAAAATTCTCGAGCTACTAAGTCTGCGCTTCCCAACAGCCGCAGGACATTTTTTACTGCCGTCGCTTATCATATTTTATTGAATTGCCAAATATACTAACACACACTCTCGAAGTATGTGAGAGTGTGTGCGTTTATGTTTGTCAATATGTGTTTGCAGGAGACGCATTTTTCATATGAATTTTCAATTTCGCCTTTGAGTGCTGCAGCCCCTCTTTAAGCGTATAAATTTAGACATGTGTCAGTGCGCAAGTATCTGTGTGCGTCTGAGTGCGTCTGTGTGTGTTAGTACTAAGTTGTCAAAGCTGTCAAGCGGAAATCCCCTTTACATCATAAAAACAGGGTTTAGCCTTTGTTTAAACACGCGGCACTAAAACATACACTGCAAATAAATTGCATACGATTTAAGATTTATTCCAAAAAGTACAATATAAAAGAAACGTTTATTTAAATATAAATATATATATAAATAATTTTAATCTTTTCAAAAAGATGTATTATTTATTGCTTATATAATATCATTATATTTTTTAGCTGTTACTACTTTCTTGTTATTTTAATTGAATTTCAATATTATATACTAATTGATTTGCCCATAAAATAAAATAAATACATAATATAAACAAAATGAAAAAAAAAAACATAACAATAAATTGTAATAAAACTTAAAATTATCTTAGCGATGTGAAATGAATTTAAAATAAAGATAATAATTAATTGTGATACCACTTCAATCAGCTTTGCAACGTTAAGTGAAATAAATTGAATATTATAAAAAAAAGGAATTAATAACAATAATTAATTGTATTAAAACTTCAGTCATACCAAGTGTATTTAGAATTCAAATTGTCATTTCAATTATATTAAAAGCTTTATTTGCAGCATATTTTAAGTATGTTATGTATTCAAGAGCAAGTAGATAAAGCTATTTTATACGATATCTGCTGTTAAGCAAATAAAAAGCTATTTAAATATTTGCGTATAAAGTAATTTAATTTAATGCTAACAAAATAAAAACTTCGTAGACTTAACTGGCATTAATAGCTCAAGTTATAACCGCTGGCATTCAAGCGTCACAGCAGCAGCTTAAATTTGTGACTTCTCTTTTATAGAGTATTACTCATACGACATGAGGCACGCACACGCCTCGGGAATATCGAAATAACAAAATTATTGCTATTGTTGGGAGCTCGGCGTTTTATTTGTGGGCAAAAGGAAATTGCGCGGATTTGGCTACATACATTAAACTGTATGTGTGTGTTGTATACGTATGTGTTTTAGAACATGTGGAAAGTAGAAGTGGAAACAACAAAAGCCAGCCAACAATGCCAATTAATAATACGAAATAAATCCAAATAACAATAATATAAGTCAGCAAAAATGTGAACCGAAAACAAAAAATTTAATTAGTAACAAATACTTGGAATTTAAAAGTAAGCCACAAACTGCCGGAAGGCTATAATCGGAGACCCTGCACTCTGTATTTCAATAATACACACACAGTCAGACCTGATTAAAAATATGTAGGCTTTGTAGGGACTACCACGCCTCTTTCTAGGTGTTACACATTTTAAACATACATACATAGACCTTTTTGCACTTTTTTTTTTTAAATAAAGGGCAAATATGGATTAAATTTCAAGTTAAAGCAAGTCAACAAGTCAAACTCTGTGGGCACTTTTTAAATTGCTAATTTTGTAGCAGCCAATAAAAGGCTAATGTCTTACAAATTATGCAATTCTTGCTTAAAAAGCAATTTAGTTACGACTTTACAGAACCCTCATTTATAAAAACCCCCCTTTACTCGGGCAGTATATTGAAAGGCAGGCCAACAAATTGATTTATATGAAATTTATGCACAAAAAGTGCCCAACGGCAGCACAACAAAGCCAAAGTTTGGCGTCCTGATAATGTATTGAGTACCCAGCACTTACCTGGAGTCCTGTAGACCTTGTTCGCTCGACTCCTGCACACGCATCGCATACAATTCCTGAGAGAAGAGCTGTGGAAGGAAAGATGCGTAGTTGATGTCATTAGTTGCACATGCTCATACATTAATTAGTTAGTGAAATGAACTCATTTCGGTAGTTAGTTAGACTATGATCAATAGTTATGCTCGCACTCACCTCGCCATTTTCCGGCGGATCTCCATTGCCAAAGGTCGAGGCAACAACAATTAGCAGCGCCTCGTGCTCGATGGAAGATATATCGTAGTCGGACATGCAATATATCTGAATGAATAAACAATTAAGTGGCTGTAGTTGTGGTCGGAATCAAAACCCACTAACTTGCCTAGACCAACACTTTTGTGGTCATTAGTGTTGTGACCTGACCCCCAAAAACACGCACAACCCAAATGATGCTCAGGTGTTATTGTGGGCGCAAGTGTGCGAGAGTATATATATTTGTATATATATATATACACAGTTGCTGGCAGCTTATCTAGTTTTCAATGGCAATGAGCAGCTGTTTTTTATGACAGCATCCATGCACCCCCCTTCTATGCTGCCGCTGTGCTTAACTGGACACTCTGAGAGGCCAACGAATTTCCCGGCTCATTCGGGGCTTATGCTAATTTGTGTAATGTGACATTTACGACATTTACGTTGGGTCGCAGCCTGCAGCTAATTTTAGCATAGGCCAAAAGCGTTTTATAATGTCAGGTAGGGCTTTGCTTTGTACAACGTGTCGTATGCTTAATATCTGGCTACATTCAATATTAATATTTTTAAACATATTCGCTTGGGGAAACTAGTTTTAAATATATTTAATTGAAGATACTTGGAAACAAATAAATCAAAAGATAAAACAATTTAAAGATTTGTACATTTGTTTTTAATAAATATTAATTTATTTTTATGTGCAAAATTACATACGTTTAAAATTGCATTAAAGAAACAATAAAAATAATAACAATTTTTTGTATATTTTTGGTTATATTTGAAATTCAAGTATTTAAACTTTAAACATTTTTTTAATGAAACTCTTGAATTTAGAAATACAATTTTAAATTTCAAATACTTAAAACCACATATATTAAATAAAGCTTATTTTCAGGTTTAATAAAAAATAAATATGGTCTACTTTTAAAATATTAAATTTTTATTTTTTTAATTAAGTAAATGTATAAATAATCATTTTAATAGTTGGTGTGTTTTAATAGTATGTTATATTATTTTCCGCTTAAATATTTAACTATGTTTTTGGTAATGGCATCTCTCTTACCTGTGCGTTGAAGGCATGACCCAATAGTTCGCATAGCTGCTTCGCATATTGCTCCGATTTGCCCGTCTCAGTGGCATAGAGCACCGTTGCTTTGATGCGTTTCGACAGAGCGCGTCCAAATAATTTCGATGTAAATTTCACAGCACTGTAACGATAGAGAGGGGGTGGTGAGGGTACAGGTTATTACAGTCTTTATGCGTCTGCATATTCATGCAGTTTATTAGAATTCAACAAAAAGGACAAATTGTGGCAAGACGCACACACACTTTAAGCATCGTCAGCATCAAAGGCAACATAGCACTATAGAGGCCTTTAAAAGGGTTCCTATAATATAGAATCAACACACAAACACTTCTAATAGAAATGCTTGATTGGCATGTCGTATAATTGGAAAATAGTCTGCAAGGAGAGCATAAATTGCTTAAAAGACGTTCAAAGCACACACACGCACATTAAGAGCTGGCCAATAATCAAATGGCTGCAACAATTTTATTGCAGAATAGCAGGCCATAAGCCCATGTCATAATCATAGCAAGAGGTTGCCAGACTGCTGCTTAAAGCGCAAACCCATCAAATTTTAATGCATAGTGAAAAAATGCGAAACAAAGCGTATAGAAAATAGAAACAGCAAAAAGCAACGCAACAACAACGCACTATGGGGAAAATACCAGATTTTGTGGCATTTATTAATAACTCGCCAATATATTGGACTTGCAAAACCTTTTTAATAAAGTTGCATAATATATTTCTGGGCATTTACATAACTTAAAACTATATTAAGATATTTTATAATTTACCACAAAATTAATTGATAAACATATAAGTTATTGAAAATACGATTTGAGGTGCAAATTAGAAGAAAAAATAATATGCCGATAATTATGCTTTTTCAATAAAATAATGTATATTTGTGGATATAAATTTAAGATATTTTACCGCAGCTAACACTGATCTGTTGCGTTCCTATAAAACTCGACAATAACAATAATAAAATCAGAATACATTATATATATACTATTTCAAAATGCAACTCTTTGGGTGATGAACTTGTCAAGTAAACCCGCATTCTCTACTATGAAGCTGCGTCCTTAAAAACTTAAATTTGCCAATTAGTCATACATAGTAAGCTTTTAAACAAATATAATTTATTCAAAAATTATTTGGTCGATAATATACAATACAATTTAAGTATAGTTTCGAAAGGACCTTTACCTCTTTACACATCAGATATAACAACCAATTTATGCATAATAAATGGTAGCGCATAACACAAGTTTTTAAAAACAACGAAAAATGTCTACAATTAACACTTGCAAATACTAAGTAAAAGCTACTCTGAACACATTCAATTTCAGAAATATTCTAAATATTGCGATATTTCACAGTCTCATTCAGAATCGCATTTGAACTAAAACTTGTTATCAGCTTTCGTTTGTAGGCAGCAACAACAAGCATCGTTCAATATCATTCTAATCTATTCTTACCAAAATTGAATTAATGCGAAAAAATCTAGTATGTTTGCCCATAGTCCAGCGCTTTGATGCTGCTTTCTAATAGAAAGCAAAAAACGTTCTCAGTCTGGCTGGTGTCTTATGGCATTGTTATACTACAGCTGCTGTTTCTGACGGCTGAACTACTTGTGCTATAATCTTCGTAATTGTGTGTATGTGTGTATCAGATTGACTGTATGTATGTATGCTAGGCAGTTTAACTGTAATTCAATATGGCGGCAGAGCTCACATTTCGTTGCATACTTTTGTGCGCGCAGCATAATTTGATTTTCATGAAGTTGTCGATGTCAGCGCTGATTTAATTCCATTTCATCATTCGAGCGGCGCGTGCTGAAACAATTAAACTTAATTATGGTGCTAAAGCCTTGTACAGACTCACACTTACATACATATGTATGTTTTTAATGCATTTGCAATTCATTTAAGCATTGATAAAAGTTTCAGCCTGTCTGCGGAAGTTTTCGCTTACACGTATAGTAAGTACTTTATGCGCATTCGCATAAATAACGATTACAGCATGTTAATTGACAACTTTTTAATGAATTTCATTTTTGCCCTTTTGCCAGATATTATGACTCAACACACACAGTTGTTACTTGTTGAGCGGCAATAAATTTAAATTAATTAACTTATGGCAAAGTGCAAAAACGAACAACTTCATTAAACTGTAACGATTTAAAGTGCGGTCATTAAATAATTATTATATTATTATTTTTACAACACATTAAACCAGCAGCAAACAATCAACAAACAATCTGCTGCTTCCATTTTAAATGCAATTCATTTCAATAGTTAAACAGCTAATTAAGCTGATTTTAATGCCAGCTTTTGTCAGGCTTTTAAAAGCAGTACGTGAATAATTGTATAACAAACATTATACAACAATTTTGATAAAAAAAATCGTTGCTATGACAAATTGTTTTAAAAATTTAAATAAACGTCAAAGAGAGCACAAAGAAAAAACTAACGTAGGAAGATTATTGACATATCGACCATTTTTTTATTCAAGAAATCCACGAAAAAATATTAATATTAAAACAAATAAAAATATAAATTCATTTTTTTTTTATTTAAATTAGTTAAACATTTTCTTGTTATATCGTCTCTGTTTTTACCAATTTATTTTTTTAGCAGTCAATTGTCATTGAATAAAAACAAAAGCGTGTTTAACTCCGTTTCGCATTTCTAAAATTATTTTCCCATTACTTTGCGAATATAAATTAAAATATTTATTTATTTCGTTTTCATATGTATAGTAACTATTCTACGTACACACCTTAAAACCGTAAACTAACCAAGACAAATATTTTAAAATTTAGTTTTTAAACACTTTTTACATTGTAACAGTTAATTACCTTGTTCATTGCATTTAGTTGACACTAATTAAATAACAAAATATATAAACAATAAAAATAAGGAGTTAACTCTAACTTAACTCAATTTAATTTAATTGTTATTATCCATCATATCTCATGAAATAATTTTTAAGTTTATGCATTGTAGCATTTGTACATTTCTTAAATAAACTAAATAAAATAAATTTACAATTTTCCAATATTATTTTATTACACAAAAACAATAGATCTTTGAAGAATGTCGATATTGACTTTAATTTTAAAATATCAATAGTGATATTATAAAAAACTACTATAAAAAACTTCTCCTGTTATAATTATAGTATAAACAGAACATAATAAAGATTGTATTTTATTTTAAGACTGTATTTGTAAACGGCTAATAAACACTATATAATCGCTATTTGCATATCAAGAAACAGAAAGCCGGCTATCACTCGGCTGAAGCGCAGCTCAGCAGCTGCTAGATATAGGATATTAAATAATAACAACAACCAGCAACCACGCCAAGTAGCTAACACGATGCAATGCATCAAATTTTCCAAGCGAGTTGCCGCTGCTGTCAGCACAGTGGGGCAAGAGGAGAGAATACTGGCAACCGGTGGCCATAAACCACATTGCATGTAATCTGCTTAAGGGCTAATCCCTGCTGATGCTGTGTCGTGTGACACGCCACACAGACACACACAGGCACACACTCACGCATATACATATACAGACAAACATGGTGGCGACATCATCAAGCAAAGGTCGCTCCCATGTTTAACAGTAAAAGGTAATGGCAACCGTTATACCGACATTCAAATTGAGTGCTCGCATTAGCTACTTACCGAGCGATTTGTTTAAAATTGAATTTACGTCTTGGCTTTTTGCCTTTGCTTTCGCCACGTCCCTTTTTCCAGATGTGCGTGCGCCAGGCGGGATCCTGATATTCAAACGAGGGCTTCAAATAGTACAATGCCATCTCCTGGTGGAACACGGGCGTTATCGAACCGGATAGCGGGGGCACAATCCATATCCAGTCCGCAGGGCAGCCATTGCTACAATAGACAAGGCAAGCATTGGGAAAAACAAGTAATTGATATGGTTGCCGTTTTGTTTTTGCTTATTGCCAGTAATTGACATAATGCCACTGCGGAATAGCTAAAGCTAATGGCAGCATGCCGGACGGGCTGACCTCCCCCTCAGGCCCTGGTTAATTGAAGCTACAGCGATATCCAGCGTTTATCTTATGGATACGCTCTGTGTAGCATTAGGAAATGCAAATTGCCAGTAATTGAAATATGGCCACGTATTTTTAGACAGTAAAGGGCTTAAATGGAAAGCATATTTTCAGCATTCGCTTAACTGCACTCAGAAAAATAAAGAATGATTCGTTCTTTTAAATAAGCTCTTAATTGATCTTGTTGGATTCTGTACCTTAAAAAAGTTAATTTAAAAATGTAAGAAGATATCTAACAGACAATTTGGTCAACTCTGTGTGTATTAGTAAAACATAAATTACAGTTCAAATAGAACTGTGATTAAAATGCAATTTTTTAGCCAAGAAATTTATCAAGTTGAATTTAATATAGATAATGGTTGAGTAATATACGAAACCTCTCTCTTTTATATTCTATTAATCTATTTTAAAATAGAGATAGGAATTTTACGAAATAGTAATTAATTTTGCTCTTGCATAAAAAATTTTCTGGCTCATAGATACAATAACTCCTAATTTTTCTCCCAGTGTGTGCATGGCTGAATACATTTGACTTTTAAATGTGCAGGACTTGGCAAGCACAGCATTAACTTGGCTTAAACAACTGGATGCCAAATAACTGTCAGTTAGTTGGTAGCTATTTAGTACAGCTTTACCCATGGCTCTGATGATGTGAAACTATTAAATTTTATGGCACACAAATTAAATCTGATTGTAATGCATAATTAAATGGCTCGAACACCTGCCGGGTTCTACTAAGCTGTTGGCCTATTGCTGACATGTCGGGCGATAAAAACAACAAGTTGCATAAACAACGGCAAAAGTATGAAAAATGATAAAACAACTTTTGCCCGGCGCCAAAACTCGCGTCACACATGCGCCCGCAGCGCAGAAAGTTCTGACATATTGTGAAGCATTTATGTGTCTCCTGGTGCACTTTACATAAAATGCCGGCGACAGCAAATTGAAAACAATAAATTTATCTCGCACCTGCAGTGAAAGTTGTACGTTCTCAAACAGCAAGTCAAATAAAACACGTTAAGCCATAAACATGCGGCTCAGATATGCCATAAGCATAAACATCACAATATTGCGCATACGCCCCCAGGCCAAATCGAACTTACCGCAGCTTGGACTCATTCTCGAAGTGCTTCATAAAACTCTCGCTGGCCGTGTGATGATCCACGATGGTCACATTGCGGCCCTGATATGAATGCAGCACGGCTATATTCATTTCAACTACCGCCTTATCCTTCCATAGAGATGTGGGTGTACGTGTATCCAGATTCATGCGCAATGCCAGCGTCTAAAATGTTTTAAATTGAAATAATAGTTGTAGTAGAAGGTCGCTCTAATTGCGTTTGATGTTATTAATTTTCGATTACAGATTTCGGGTTTTGTGGCTGCAAATTGGTAATTGCTATGCCTACATGGCGCCCCCATGGCAACAAGTGTCTGCAAAGGTCTGTTTATGAGCCCATTGCGGTCACTGAGCACAGGCATGACATCAATTATTGATTAGGCTGCCGGACATGGTCGGTGGTTAGAATGGTCCGGACACAGTATGCAAAAATATGGAAATCAATCAATGAATTGTAAATCAGAGACGCAGCTAGTTTTTACTGAAAATGTAGACCAAATACGGCGTGAAGCTAATATAGCGATACATCAGTGTTGATTTATTTATAGAGAAAATCATGTTATCACAATAAGTAAAACTTATAAATGTCACTATCCGTGAAATGAAAAATTTTACTAAAAACTTTACTCAATCTGTTCTTTTCTTTGCATTAATTTGCTAATATATTGTTAATTTTTGTATGATTACTATTATTATTTTAAACTAAATAGTGCCAATTTGTTCGAAAAATTGTAACTTGGCTTTAAGTGGGTTGCCTTGAATTACAATAATATATAAAATGATGTTATTTATTAATCCTCAATTTCACCATAACCCAAATACAGAGAAATTGTTGTAATTAATTTAAGTTTTTCTCATTCATTTGATTTATTCATTAATCTTCATTTTAACATTAACTACAACATTTTTAGCGAAATTCTAACACTCTCATCAAACTGGAATTTAAATCGAATTGATTGATTTATATTTTATTTTAATTTCATTCATTTTTGCGAAATTGTTTTCGAAATTCGGTTTATTTCAAAAATGAATATTAAATATGATTATTATTTTAACAAAATACATTGAACTCTTATTTTAATTTTTTTTTTATTTCAGTAAAATTTGTAAATAATAATTTTAAAATATTTATTGATATTTATTTTGAGTAAAATTCATTAATTGAAAATTAAATTTTTAAAAATCAACATATTACCACAGTGCCTGGTGTACTCTTTAAATATACTCACAAATGCTTACATTGAGGCATGAACAATGTGTGAAACTTCCATCAGTACATCAAATTGAATGATTACAGGAATATGGCTAATGGCAAGTACGTGTTGAAAACTAATTAAAACGGCAAATTGCAAGTGCACATTTATCAGAGTTTGATGCACTTCAAATAATATAGTAACGCACATGAACGTGCACCTACAAATTAACACTAATATCCAGTTTCTGCAGCGCCCTACTGAGTATATATATATTTGTATCTTACACGCATTTGAATCTGACAGGCTTTAATGCGTTAGCTCTGCTCACTGAGACATTGAAATACTTGGCAATTTCACATTAACACCCACTGCACACTGGTCGCACACACTGCACACTGGTAGAAATGAGCCAATTTTTTGTAGCATCAAATAAAAATTTGCATATGAATATAATTTATATTTTTTTTAAGTATATTACCAAGTGCATAAAATCTATAAATTGTATTTAAAAATTTGCAACCCAGATTACCAATATTGCCAAGTTTAACAACCGATTAATCGATTGCTTGCATTGCTCCGATTAATTTGCAGTTTATCCTGCTTATTTAAATTGCACATATCTATGTCGTATAGTCGAACCTATCGAATTTCAGATTCATTATTTTATTTTATGCCAAAAGAGTTAAACTGGGCCAGTGTGCACTGGAAAAATATTTGCCGGCGAAAGGCTTTATGCCGGCAAAGTAAGCGCGATAAAAAAAAATATTACAGGAGGACGGCGAGTTCTTGGGGAAACGCGTATTTCATGCGACGTACTATAATGTAATAAATGCCGGAAAGCTGCAGTGCCGACGACAAAGCCATCAAGGACATTAAACAAGCACAATGGCATACATGATATCAATAAAGCGCAATTACAATATGCATATGCATCCGCCGCACGGTGTGAAACGGATATTTTAATAGCACTTTAATGTTGCGAATTTACCTCGAGCATATTGCGCCGATTTGTGTCACATAAATTCCGAGAGCCAATCTCCGTTGACATGTACCAGCCGCTAAATGTGGTCGCCGTAAACTGTATACCGCCCACATCAAAGAGCATGCTGGATACGGCGGGCAGGGCGTACCACCGTAAGCCGAGCTCCGTAAACCAATCGTATCTGTAACGAGAAGGCGGGAGAAACGGAACGGGGAGAGATGAAAGACATTTTTGCAATGTTGATGCAAATCCGTTGGATACACTTTTCATAACCGGACAGGATACACTACACAACACACACACACACACACACACACTCACACTCATGCAACACTTAGTTTGACACTTACTTAGGATGACTCAGCGGCACCTCTAGTATCAGCTCCGGCGGGTAATCAAAGTAGTCCGGATCATGGCCATTGGCTGAGACCACCAGCGGCAAAATGTCCCATTCGCTGCCCTTGCCCTTCCAGCCCAGTTTAGTGCAGACCTAAAGCAATAAAGACCAGCGAGAGGCGGAGAAGGAAATGGAGACGGAACGAGAAAGAGAGAGAGAACTCTTTACATCCATATTGAATATCAACAAGACCCATGCGAACCCAGCACAAAAAGTGACATATGTATAAATGTAGCATACTCTCAGGCGCTTTTGCATACAAATACAAGAGAACGGAAACTGTGTGCATGAGTGTTAGAGTGAGATTGTGTGTGTGTGTGTGTGTGTGTGGGTATTTATTGACAGCTCTGTTGTTTGTTTGGGTTCCCTTTTTTTTATACATGTATTTAAAATGCGATTTATTACATAAAGTTTATACAACTTTTGTGCAGAGTGCCAATAGCACATTTTTCCTGTAATTTGTTGCATGTAGTATTATGCCGAGTCCGAAAGAATTTTTCAACTTGTTGGCAAAAACACATACATATTTATATACTCGGATGCTTGTGGGCCATCGTTTAAAGGACAGTCAGCAATTGATGCGTGTAAATATTGTGTGTTATATATAAATTGATAGGTGGATTACAAGCCATAAATAAACGCCAGTTCTTCAATAAAAAAGGAGTAACAACACAAATGACTCGACCGAAATTGCTTCAATGCCAGATATTTCTATGGGAGGCACAGCAGCTGTTTCACATGGCATACAAGCTAGACAACGACTCACAAGTGGCATATTGCACGAATTGTGAGTATTTTATTATCCTATTTATTCACACAGACAAGCCGTAGGATGCCAAGTTAAATATACTTTTGGGATAATGCACGCCATCGATTTGTAAGCCCAAATTTATTTCAACCTAAATTAGGTATTACTTTAAATGTAAATATTGATTTGATTTGCTTAAAAGTTTACTAAAACTGCCCTAAAGATTGGTTTACTGTCAACTTAACGCTATTGATAGGCAAAATGAGGCGTGGCAGACAAGGCGTATACAAATATTCATGAGTTTGTTCATTTGGATGAATATTGAAATCTTGGAAATCTACATAAATTTTACTTTCAGTAGTTCCAATATGTTCCAATTTTGTAAGAAAGATATGATGCGTCAAAGTTTCGCTAATCTTAAATGTGTTTTAGACTTTATTCTATTATCAATTCAATTTTACCTCCGTAAACTCCACATTCATGGGATCTCCAACGATCTTGCCATCCGCTTGCTTATAGCCAGCATAAGAAATCAGCTGATTATTCCATATGCGATAGTCATGTTTAGCATCAGTGCGTTGTGGAAATATGGTAATAGCAGATCTGCAATGGAAATGTATAGAAAATTAACGAAACTATAGCATGTATTATTAAAGTTAAGTACTAAACACCAAGTACACATTCACCAATTCATGTGTGTAATTTTCATTTGACTTGGCCAAAGTTCACAAAATTGAAACAAGTTTTGGCAACAAAAATCAAGAGTGCAATAGACACACACAGGCAGTTTGAGGATTAGAGTTTGGGCAAACAAATTTCCAAATATTTGCCATGCAAAAGGCTCCCAAACTCATTGCCAATTAGCAGAGAGCCCAAAAATTGTTTGGCTTTCTGTCGCTATTCCGCTAATGGAGCCATTTTGAGTGGATTAGCTGGTGGCAATGAAAATTGCAAAATATTTTCAACAACATCAGTGAAATTATGATGAGCGGCTTGAAATTTCTGATGCGTTGAATATCGATTACAAACATTTTGTATTCGCAAATTGGAACAATCGAGCAATTAAGCGTTTCATAGCTAAAATGTTGCTGAAATGTGTTCGATGCAAATTGCCATTAGAATAAAATTTTAAACTTTTAGTATAAATTTGTTATGGTATACTAAAGCATAGATACGTCGAATTGCTTTTATAAAAATGTGTATTTTGTTTAATTTTTGATGCACATAAAAAATTTTTAAATAAAGCATAAACTCACTAAACTTCAAAAACTTTATATTTATTTTACAAATTCTTTGTCAATTCACAACTTAACAATTAGATTTTTATACCATGTTTTTATATAACATTTGTGGTTACAATTGACAGATGGCTTCAATGCTTAGATATTAAATAAAATTTGCCAGCTCATCACTTACCTTAGATTGCCTTTATTGGTTGCATATTTTATGTGATTGCAAATAGCCTCAAACATGCCGCTTGTTGTGGTCACATATCGACAATCAAACACCTAAAAATATAAAAAACACAATACAAATTTAGGAAAAGTATTAAAGTTGCTCAAATTTACGCTGAAGTTTACAACTATGTAACTCAAAATCAGCTTCTAATAGTGTAATACTCAATTGGCCAACTGCAATCAAAGCTGCAACTTTAAGTTTATAACGCTCAAAGTTGAGCAGCTGAAATTAACTAAAATATTCATAGAGCTGAGAGTACAAAATGCACAATGTTGGACATTGACGAAGCATAGACGTCCTATACTCAATGTTCTTTGAAAAGGCTAGATATTTAATATTAATTAAATTAAATATTTATTAATTAGATAATTAATATAAAACATATTCCAAATAGCTTAAAAAATTGAAATAAAATAAAACAAACGATGTAAAATAAAAAAATATCAATAAAAAATAAATCAATAAATAACGTATAAATAATATAAAATAATCAAATTATTTAATAAATAAATAACGGGCATAAATAGAATTTTTCAATTTTTTTAATCTTTTTTACAATTTTACAAAATAGTACATCTTAAGTTTATCTTATAACTTTTATATCAATGTAAATTACAACCCGTAATGTTTTTATCGACTATGTTTGTGGACATAAATTAGTTATAGTATATTTAATTTTTATTTTATTATTTTTGTTTACTGTTTGAAAATTAATTTTATGAACTCTTAACACTTCTGCAAAGACAGCACTGTATTCCCTTCGCTTTGGCTGTACAGAGTATCAAATCGCTGGGAATTGCTTCAGTATACTAACAGCCATAACAATTGTAGAACATGCATTTTTAGCGCTTCCAAAGTTTCAAGCGGCACAGCAAATAGAAAAACTGAAAACAAAATAAAAAACAACGAAAAAACACTAAATGAAATCAGTTCAACACAGTTGAGTTTTGCTCTCTTGCTCTGTGTTTTGTTTCGTGCGCTGTGCTCGCTTTCTTTTTTGCCAGCAGCACATGGGGCGTATGATAAATGTGATGTAATTCTGTTGGCTGCGATTGTGCAAAGTGTAGTAGGGGCTGATGTCGTTGTAGTTGTCTTTATGCGCTCAAAACTGTACATAGAAACCCTTTTTCAATTATACTGCTCGAATGCACTTTCTAGAGTTACCTATTTCATCGCTTTTACCTCTCTATTAAGTGCGGCCTACACAATTGTTTTGGCATTTTCACACCTGCTGTTGCGGCTTTTATTTGTGGTCTATCAATGAGAAGGAGTGAGGTCCTTGGCTTTATGGGATTTCTGTGTTGTCCACTTGAGTCCTAGTCTCATACACTTCTTTTTTTGTGATACTTGTATATCTCATCCACCCTCTCTTTGATTTTCTGCTGTGCTGGGGTTTTTGTTTGAATGTCGGCTGGGTTTTTCATAATTAAGTTAGAAAAACCCTTTTTTCGAGTGGGCTACCATGTGAACCCATAAGCCATTCATTTATGCATGATGCGTGCATTTAATTTACAACAAACTTTTGTTTCTCAAGTGTTATTGGATAACTTTTTCCGGAAAGTCATGGCGTAAAATGAAATTATCATAGCACAAAACGGAACAAACCTAGCAAATGTTTATGCAGCATCATTTTTAAAGGAGAAATATATAGAACTACGAGGGGAGTCCAATAAATAGTGGCATTTATTGTCGTTTACAGGCTAGAGATTTAGAATATGGCATGTATGTAGTCTTTGGCAATCTTCACCTATAGTGTGGATTACGTTACGATCGGATAAGAAACTGCAAAGACAACAAACAACAAAGAAGATACACAAAGTAAAAAGTCTGCCAAAGTCGGTTACGTCCGACTGTAGATCCATCCTTACTGATTCTTAATTCACTAATTTCGTTTAGATTAGCTCATTCTAAAATCGTTTAAGGAGTTGTCCTTAATATCTTTCAGTTTCAAAAATTTAATAAATTCAACTAATTTAAACTGCAAAAATTTAATAAATTAAACTAATTTCAGCCGGAAAAATTGAATAAATTAAACTAATTAAAACTTAGCCAAATTTTGCTAACCAGCCTTAAAACCCTCGCTTGCTTATAGACTGTCATTTTTGCAGACATGAGTAAAAAGCACAGACTCGAGCTACATTTAATATGTATAAACGAACACAATCATAGACACACACACATACTCATGCATAGTGAATATATTTTTGAAGCTAAGTGAATTTTCAAGGTGACTTCAGTGAGTGAAAAATGAATGCTTGTAACTGCTTTAAGTCAGTGACACTCGCACACACAGACATATGGAAGTTATCCAAGCGGAAATGCAAATCTGTTCACACATAGCTAGGCACACACACCCACACCCACACACATACACACCCAAGCACATAGACTGCCATTTTGTAATGCCAACTAGTGATCATTATAATATCTGCATGTTGTATATGAATAAATCTCTGTATGGCAGACGCCCAAATTTTTGTAAATTAAAATTTAGAATGATTTGCATTTCAAATTTGCTCAGCTTTCGTTCTCCCATTCGCTTGCTCTTGTCCCTTGTCTCTCATCTCCTTAGCTTTCGCTTTTGTTCTGCTCTGTTTGTCTCTCTGCTTTAACTTTGTGCCTTTTTTATCGCCTTTGGGTGCGCATTTTTTGCATTTGTCATTCGGCTGGAACACGCATAAATCTTGAGTAATATTTGCCTCGGCAAACACAAACTCCCACTAAACTAGCTGGCTTTCTCTGTGATTTGTGTCCCGACAAATTTACTCGACTATTTTGCGTATGTAACACAATTTTCTGTAAATTATATACATTTTTCTAATGTGAGTTGATGAGTTGTTGTGCTGATTTGTGGTAAATACCCCTACATATATGGCTCTGATCCTAAATATAATGCCACTGATTTATTGCGCTTTTAAGCATAAATTTTGACATTTCAAAAAGTTAACCAGTAAGGATGGAGAAGATCTGTCGGATAGAAGGCTACAGTCGGACGTAACCGCTGTAGGAGACCCTTTACTTGTAAATATGTACAGATATACACATGTAAAGGTATGCAAGCAGATCACTTTCCTCTTCTATCAAGTCAAGCAAATTGTCTATTGCATATCTTTGCAGTTTCTTATCCGATCGAAAAGCCATTCACAGCGTCTATAGAGAATGCTAAAAGCTACATTGTAGCTGTTGTGGTTATTTTTAGAGATATTACAAATCTTAAACAAACATGATCTGCTTGCTGCATAGAAGAAACTGCATACCATATTTGGTGTATCTAGCTTTAACAGTTAGCGCGATTCCTTTTATATACATATTTCTCTTTTGTACTTACCTAATAGATTTAAATACCTTTTAATATATTTTCAAAGTACAGGGTATAAATATCCAATTTATAACAACTCTGCCAAACTCTTTCGATTTAACCGGTAAAAACTTTTTGCAAATTCATTCGGCTGTCATTGTGTCAAACTCAAATAATTTTTAAGATAAGTACTTCATAAATTTCAGCATAAAAATGCCATATACATCGACGTATCCTTATCCGCATCCGCATCCGGATCCGCACCCTCTGGCTTAATTCATAAATCATGGGATAAACTCACCTGCAGCTTTGACCACTGGATGCGACCGATGCAGCGGGAGGAATTACGCCAGGCTAATTTGGCGCCATAAATTAGCTCCGTTTCGGTCAGCTGATAATGTCCCGTTGTTTCGACGCTCTGTCGCACCTGCTTCCAACGGGTCTCATGCGCCGCCGACGAGGAGCTGCCATAAAGAATTTTAAGTAAATATATGGGTACGGGTAAATATGATATAAGAAACAACTTGCCGCTTAATGGAGGTGAAGTACTGATCCAGAAAATCCTTGGCGTGTTCCAGCACCAAATCCGATTTACGTGCTTCCACAGCGGCATTCCCGATGTGCATAATGCTGCTCGTACAGGTGGCTCTGGAGCAGGATAATATCTGCGGAGTGAAAATGATAAATAAATTGGTCCATTAAGCATGACTCAGAATTGTGGCAGTTGCTGCTACACTGTGACAATTTAATTAAAAATTTAATTGCTTATCTTTGTAATTAAATTTTTGATTGCTCATTTCGTTGGCCCTAATTGCAGCGACAAATGAAGATGAATGTCACGCACACACACAGATACACAGTCGCTCTACTATACAATAAAAATCCAGAAGACACCCACAATCTACAACTTGTTGCCCCACTCAAAAGACGCTCAACAATGCAATGGAAATGAAATTAAAGCGAAATAACATCGCACATCAAATAAAGCAACTGTCTGCGCTCGCCCGCCCCAAAGCTAACAAACTTCAACGTGCCCACAACTTAGATACCTTCGAGTGTTTAAACAAAAAAATAAATATAGAACATTTCACCCTCAATTGCGGCTGTTACTTTGCTGCTTTGCTTTCACAATTTCCCCCAGTTCTCTTGTTGCTTTTTGACGTATATCATGGTAATTATACCTAGGAAAAATAAGTACTTTTAGAGTATGGTCAAAACATATTTAATTAACTATTAAGCAATATGTATGAAAATACTGTAAGTTTTTTAAAGTTCCATTGAATTCTGGGACATTTACCTAAGATATATATAAATCTCTTTTGAAAACTGTATTATATATTTTATCAGATGACATAATGTAATATTTAAATAAAAAACAGGGTATAACAAAAAAGAATAGGATTATTAAAAAGCTCGTATTCAATAATTGCATAATATTCAAAATATTACTATTCAGTAATGTTAGACATATAATATTTCTAAGAAAAATATGAATATATATTTAATTTCTTATCGGTAAGTAACTTTTTAGACTGTTGAATAAACCAACTATTAAAGTTTTAATATATATCTCGATATTGTATTAGTTTTCATAAATTACTTTGATTATTCGTAGATAAGAGGTTTACTTGAGTGTAATTTGTAAGTCTCTGTGCTTTAAAATGTACAAAAGTAATTTGGCATGTAAGTAGCTTCTCCATCGATGCTATAAATTGCAGTACGATATGCAAACGACAATTTGCTCATCCTGGCACTAATGGGTGGCAAATATGAGTCGCTAAACAACACAAATTAATTTGCAATGATTATTGAAACAAAACTATAGTGTCTGCTAATGTAGATAGCGTCTGATTGTAGACTTTTGCCTGACTAATCTGTTTCATCTGTAATGGTTTGTTATCCATATACTCCAGCGTATCTACAAGTTGTGTGGACTCTCTGTTGCCTATTGGCTTTACACTTGCCACGCATCGTATAATTTCCCCAACGCTGACTCCGACTGTAAATGCTGTATGCCTGTTAGCTGTTTTTCCTTCAACGCGGCTTACGGTTTGCTTTGCTGGACGGTTTAATTTACTCGATGCCAACAGCAAAAGCCAACAGACCCAGGGGTAGATGCTTGGAAGGTGTGTGGTGTGTGGTGTGTGGCACCGCTTTACACCCGCGGTCATAATTAGTTTGTTTTCACAGGCAGTTGAGCTCTAGAATTGTCTTGAGCAAGGTGAATTGGCCACATAAAATGCTCAAGTGCCTTCCACCAGCTGCTTGTTATGTTTCTGATTGTGACAATTACATCACGTTGCGTATACGTGGCGTTGACACTTCAGTTAAAAAATACATTGTAATACTACTTGGAAAGATTTTAATTAAAATAAAATTGTGCAACAATAATACTATGCATTTTAATAGTTTTATAAATTTATAAGTGTGTTGTTTTTAGCTTTTAATATAAATATAGTTGGAAATAGCTTTACGACATTTGTAGACCATTTACTTCAATAGACTGTCTATTAGTTAGTCTATTAGTTTGTTATCCCACAAAAAACAACAGAAGTCACAATCGGTGTTGTGAATTACATAACGATCGGATAAGAAATAGCAAAGATATGTACCAGACAATTTGCTGTATTTGACAGAAAGGTGTGTGCATAGCTTGCGTCTTTAGGTGAATGTAGTAATTGTTAAAACACAAATAACAGAGTCTTTTACTGTCGGTTACGTCCATCCATAGCCTTCCGCCTAACTGATCTGCTCCGTCCTCACGGTTTTTTTCTGCATATACACAGCCACAATATAAATTTCTGAGGCCAATTTAGAAACCAGCATAAACTTCCATCTTAGCTTCCAGCTACCCCACAAACACATTTCTCTTGCTCCGTTTACCACGCACTGCAAAAAACTTTGCCAATTTTCAGCTGCACAGTACAAATTTGTACAAAATGCAAACAGTTATAACAGCCCACATGCACATAAAGAAGACACTAGTGTGTGTGATACATTACGATTTATTTGCGACAACTTGAGAGTTATTATTCTAATAAAAGACAGTGTCTGTTTGATGAGATGCCACGCCCACTTAACTGCATACCTCATTATGTCATTGTCTGTCTGTCTGTCTAGCTGTGTGTGTTTGCGAGTCCAAAAATTAACTTTTCACTATCAAGCGAAGGAATCTCATAAAGCAACCGACAAAAGCAGCCAAATTGTGGCCAGGCCGCTTTTCGTTCTGAGGAACTGCAGACTGGCAAATGAATTTGGTTGCCAGCGTCAAATGCAAATAATTGTGAGTTTTTGTTGCAGAGGCAGTGGCAGCAACCAACCCACCAGAGTTGCCAGGTTAGCTTTGTATTTTCAAATAAAATTTGTTTTTTTTTTAAGACACCTTTGACACCTTAAATTCAATTCCAATGTATTTTTTGTAATAATGTTTATAGTGACTAATGCAATAATTTATAAGTACAATTACTTGTAGCATTAGGAATATACATCTGAATAAATAAATAAAATAATTTGCTGATACAAATATCGAACTAAATGCAATTATTTTGATTATTTTTTTAATTTTAACATTTATGGTGTTTTATTGAAAACATAATATATTTAATTGTTTTCAATATTGATATTGCTTAACCAAAAATAAGTGGGTTAATTGATCACAAGTATTGAATGTTTTTTATTAAAAAACCGCTGAAAATGTGCATTGCGGCTACCAGAAAAGTAAGACGACATAGTAATTGCTACTAGAAATACTCCAGTGGATTGTAAATAAACTACAACCATTCTGCATAATAGTAGATACAACTGCCTGAGAAAAAGGCAGTTGATTATTGACTTTTCTATCACACTATTGGCAATATTATTATATTGCCGTTTCGACATTTCTATTATAAGTACTATTGGCAATTTAATAATATTGTCAATAGTAAAATAGACATTGTAGATTTCAAGCTAGGTATATATTTAAAAGCCAAGTTTAGCCTTAAATTAATGATGACAATTCGCAAGAAAAATTCGTGATCTAAAAACAAAATTCTTCATTCAAACGATACGATGATATATTAAGCTTAAATATGATTCGTAAGTTATTCAATCATTATTTTGTTTTTTTTTTCGGTCTTTCTCTGTTCGATTTTTGGGCGGACCAGATGGCAACACTGACACGCCCCAAAGTGGGTTGGCTGCTCTACACATACACACACACGCCAAGTTCTTCAAAATTGTTTTATGTAAATATAAACACAAAGCAGCGGCCGCCAGCCAAACTTGCCACTGCGTCGGAAAAGGAAAAAGGAAATTGTTGCAGCGTGCAATACCAAGACACACACAAACACACACACACACACATCATAACATTTTAAAGCTCTTTTTGGCTTGTTTGCCACGGTTTTCCTCTGCCCCACTGTGAGGTCGAAGGAAAAGTGAAACGACTGCATGACGAAGTGGATTTTCTCGCGGCGTGCTCCTTGTTCGCGCCAAATTTGCACATTTTGTAAGTTTTCCACTTAGTTTTTTTTCTTTTTATCAAAATTTATGCGCCTCCAAAGCAGAAAAGTGCTGCCTGCAGTTGTTTACACTGCCACGACTTCCAAATGCGCTTAGATGGAGAGGCAGCCAAAAAGCGCAAAAATATAATTAATAAAACAGAATTGACCAGAAAAGCTTAACTTTTTCACACAGTGCGTCCAAGAAATGTAAGCGATGAATATATATATGTATATAAAATTATCGCTAAACACAATTCTCACTTCTTATTCTCACTACTTATTACAATAGTTTAGTTTCTTTTTGAAATTTTATAAATAAATTTATATATTTGTTTTAAAATTTGTTTAAAATTATTATGTTTATTCTAAGATGTGTTATATATATCTTATATCGCAAACCTAGTCAATAATTACAATACTGCACGAAATCTTAGTATATCCGTTAAAATGTTTCAATACCTAAAGAATCATAGTAACAATTGAAATAGTGAAATATTATTGTGTTCAGCTATTTATATTTATTTAAAGAAACTACGTTTGTTACGCACTCAAGCGGTAAGCAGCTCACTTTACACTGTGCAATTTAAGTGTATAATACCCAGGATAAAAAATTATTTGTAGTTTGTAAGTTTTGTTTCAGTTTTGGTATGCAGAATTGCCCTTTGCACCCATTCAGCAGGTACTACAGCTATTTTACGCTTTCTTTTGTAAGCAAATTACAGTCCAAAACTATTACATTAAAAAGCAGCTTGCAAATGCAATTTTATTTAATTTATAGTGAATATTTTCACACTTTTACGCTACAAGCTTGGCCATAACAATTGCCCAAAATAATGGCATTCAAAAGCCGCTTGGCACAATTATACAGCATATGGCATTAGTGCAACGTTTATATGACAGTACAGGATATTAAAGAGAGTTAACCAGTTCGGATGGAGCAGCCCTGTCGAGCAACTTTTCCGTAGCATATCTTCGCTGTTTCCTTTAAGATGGTAACGCAATCCACGGCGTCATTAGAGAATGCCATAGGCTACATAAATGCCAAATTAGAAGTCTGTAGCTTTAAAATTGTGATTTTTTGTAATTAGCGTGGGAAGGTAGAAGATATAAAAATTATCATAAATGGTGTTCCTAGCTCTTTTAGCTCCTATCGCTATCGAGATAGACGGACATGGCTGTATCGACTCAGCATGTCGCTCTAATCAAGAGTATATATACTTTGTTGGATCTGCCAAGCCTTCTTCTGACTGATACATACATTTCCCATTCACACTAACTGAACATACCTTTTTTGTATATTTTCGAAGTACAGAGTCTGAAAAGTCTGCCATATAAGCATTAAGGTAGTGAATTAAGCAGTTTAAAGCAATGAATATTGTATGTTTTTATGGAAACCCACAACATTTCTGCGCCATTTACATAACTTTCGAGAAGTTAAGTCCCTCTGAGCTGCACATAAAATTTTATTTTAGTTTAACTGGCGCACTTTAATAACTGTAAGCTTACATCTATAAATGAAGCTCGAGGGCCTTTTTCACGCGCTTAGTATAATTGCCAGGTGGGAAATTTGCATGGGAGGTGGCGAGGGGCAGAGTGGCTGGGGCAGAAGTTGAGTGTGTTTTTTCCGAAAGTAAGTAAAGTCGAGGACGCTACTTAAATGAAATGCCCAGCAAGAGCAAATATTTTGCATTGCATAATTTTGTGCGCTTTTCACATTAAAATGCAACTGGCGGCATCAAGCACTGTCAGGTGAGGGGAGGGCGGGACGAGCAGGACGCCCCATGCAATGGCAATGCTATGAATTTTGATTGCGAAAAAAGGATTCGTAGCACCATTTCCGGCGCCTGCTGCCTCTGTCAGCGTCGACGCAGACTTAATTAGCATGGCTACTGCTGCAACAACAGACGCAGCAGCAGCAGCATCAGCGGCCGCGGCAGCGGCAGCTACAACATGAGGCAGCTTCAGCTAATTGAGGTTAGTTGGCAACTTAAATGCCGACACGTCGACGTTTCTTCCGTTGATGCAACGAACCCAACTGCACTTTTCCCAACCTAATGAGTTTTAAACCGTACTTTCGGCTAAAGCAGTTTATAAATCATCTGCATTAAACTAATTATGCAAGCACAATAAAACAATTAAGTGTTGTGCACTTTTAATTTAGTTTTAAAAAAGTTATTTTCCAAGATGTCTAATGGATTGCACGTTTTAACTCAAAAGCCGCTGCTTTTATTGAAGAGAGGATAATCTTAAGAAGAGGTTGGTCACATGAATTAGTAATTGTGATCGTTTTTTTTTTTTTGTGAAAATATAAAAATTTATTTACTTTATTTTATGGTATACTATTACTGTTATGTGTAGTAATTTATATTGTGATCGTTGAAAAATAAACATCATTGTAATAAATTAAAAAAATTTAACACTTTAAGCCTAATTGTGTTAATTAAGACAACTGTGATTGTGAGCTATGCATTTGCATTAAAGTTAAAATTATAAGCATAAAATCGCTCCCTAGAGAAACTCTATTTAATTTAAATAAATGCATATTGGTGTAATCAATTATTATTATTAATATTATTTTATCAAAAACGAACAATTTCAATTTTTAAGTGAAGATATCTCTACTTAAAACGTCAGATCCTCCCTGGTTGACGGCTAAACAGCAATTGATCTTTAGAGCAAAAAGACAGCGCGAACTTTCAATGAGAGTGACCCAAAGCATATGCCTAAGGCGCACAATCATGAATTGAGCAAAGACGTACAAAACAAAATGAAGTTTAAGGAAATCATAATGGTTGAGGCATAGTATAAACTCTTGCTGAAATTCTTCTCATTGAAAATATGCTGATTTGTGTCAAAGTTCTTAGATATTCAACAAATGCCTGGCATTGTTACAAACTATTAAAACTTATACTAAATATTAGCAAATGTACGTTTTCAGTGCGTATTGTGAAATGTATCCCTTTTGCTGTCACTCAGGTTGCTGGCAAAAGTTCAAGATAACAGATTTAAGTTGAATACAAGTGAAAACTTTGCCCACTCCCCGCTGACCACAACACAAATTACAAACACACACACGAGACACAACAATGAACAACAGTTTCAACTAAATTTTGCCGCACGAACTAACACACACTTGTCACACACACACACACACTCAACCACACACACACTCTCAAACAACAAGCAGTAATTTTAAAGCCAAAACATACAAACACACACAAAAGAATCTGAAGCTACTTCATTACGCCGAGTAGTTTTTGCTCTAAGCGACAGTGGAGCCGACAAATGCGGGATACTTTAATCCCGGCCAGGCACGCACTTCACCAACTTTTACTTAACAAACTGCAGTAAATGTTAAAATTGCAAGCACACACAGGCAAACAATAACATGTGCAGGAGCGTCATGAGTATTAAATAACTCCTGAAAGTATGCTATGGTTTTTTCCTTCGCCAACGAAAACTTTTCAGAGCGAGAGCGCACATACTACGAATTGTTTTACTGCCTTTTTATTCCCCATTCATCCGTGTGTAGTGTGTGCTCTGAGTGACCAGAGCCGGTGTTGCTGCAGTTACTCGGAGTTGCACGTGCAACAGCTAATTATAAAGTGTACTTAGACAGGCAAGTGGGCGACACGTGTCTTACCTCACGACCCTTGGAGTGCAGGGTATCGTACACCTCCGGCCGACCCTCTATGTTCTTCAATCGCATTGGCTTGCGCATCAGTAAGCTGCGTCCCTCATCGTCCAGATGCATGAAACTGTAATATATAAATGTGTCGACAATTTATCAACTGTTTATATCTGAAACACCATCTATTTTTATACCCTCTACACATTAAAAATGAGTATTATACCCTGTACCCTGGGTTAAAACAGGGTTAATAACTCAGAGCTTACATATGCAACAGGCAGAAGGAGGCATGACAGAACACACATATGTATAGATAATCTTGATCAGGACGACGAGCCGAGACGATGTCCATCTGTCTGTTCATATGTCCTCTGTATAAACTTGTCTTTCTTGGAACCCATAAGAGTAAAATCAGCCACGCCCACCTGCACTGTAAGAAGCGTCGTATTGAACATAGCAGATTGTTATAATATGTACTTTTAAGCTTTATATTAATCTATTCTGAAAAGCGCATTCAATTCAGTGAATAAACACAGAAGATATTAAAAAAACAAAATTGCAGGCTTTACCACGTTTGTCCTCAAAACGAAAAAGTAAGAAGAATGATATTTAATAAATATTTTAAAATTATTCAGAGATTTGCTAGCTCCAGGTCGTTTTTATTTGTTTGCCAATATATTTCGGTTGCTCAATGAGCAAACCGTCATCAGGGCAATTTAGTTACAAAGTTCAATTATATTAAAAACATTAACTTGAATTATACATAAATATAGGGTGCAGGGTATCTTATAGTCGGACGCATCCGACTGAACAGCACCGTCCTTGTTAGTTTTCGAGTGTAACACTTACCTGCCCGCACGCGAGCGATAATCCTGCGACATTTTTCTCGGCTGTTGGTTTTTCGGCGAGGGCGAAAGTTCGCGCGAACTTTTACTGGATGCGGTGCCGCTGCCCGAGGCACCCGCAGCATTGACGCCACTGGCATTGCCACTGCCGTCCTCCAGCTCCACCACGATGCTGGTGTTCGTGCCCCTCCGCTCCCTGCCCGGCTGCGGTGACGATGTGGAGATGCTGGTGCGCTTATGGTGTTTCAATGGCGTGCCGCCGCTGCCGCTGCCGCCGCCGCCGCCACTGCTGTTGGCTCCAATGGCCGCCGAGCTGCCGCCATCTCCACTTACAATGGCGCCGCGGCTGTGGTCCACTTCATGACAGGGGGCAGCGGTGCCGTCAAGATTTGTGCTGAAGAGCCCATTGCCATTTAGCTGTGGCTGCGTCGACTGCGCTTTGATTTTGCTTTGTTCGCCTGCCGTGGCTTTTGTTGTGGGCAATGGCGACTGTTGTTGCTTCTGCTGCTGCTGCTGCGGCTGCTGCGCATTTGAAGTACGTTTGATGGTCACAAAGCGCAGATTCTCGAGTATCGATGTGAAATGTTGCGACATGTTGTTTGGTCTTTCACTCTTGTTTTGTTTGACTTCAAATGCAACCTTCTGCAGCGCAGGTGAACCCTCCAGAGCTATAGCCAACTTTTGATTAAATTCTCCTTAACAAAAACACTACAAAAAGACACCAAACTTTTAGCTTTTGTAATCACCAGCGACGCTTTTTGGCCACAACCAATTGGTTTTCAGTTCTTATTGTTTGCCAGCCTGAAAACTTTAAGAGAATACCACTGGAATTAGTTCAAAGTTAGCAATATTAAAGTAAAATTTGTATAATGTCAACGAATTATATAAAAAATCATTTAACAAAAAAACTACAAATAATATATAAACAATAATAAATATATAATATGTTTATTAGAACATGTCTTGTCTACACCATACTATTTTACATTGTTCAAAATAATTAATGCATTAAAAAAATAACGAAAATGTGTTGTATCCTTTGGTTTTAGAATTTATAGCTTACTGTAACTATTTATAATAATTTATACCATATAGAATATAATTTCAGCAATTCTACATATACAAATGCATATATGTATTCAATTCTAAATAACAGGCACAATTAAAGTGAAGCAGCATTTTAATGCGCGTTATTATTTAAGTGCGGAAAAAGAAATAGTGTTGGGAATTTATATCATAAATAGATAAACAATAGGTAGATCCAGTTTGGACGCCCCTTCCGCTATGAGCAACATTAGAATAAATGGACCTATTTACGATATACAAATCTATCTACATAAAATGTTTAGTGAATGTACATTTCATAAAATACTATTTGCGAACAATTTTACTTGCACACAGTTACGTATAAAGTGACTTTCAACAGTTATCTCCAACTAATAGGTTTTTCTAAGTTTTCTTAATGTAAAAGAAATTACTTTATTTCCAAAATTCAATCAAAATAGTTTTTTGCAGTGTGACTATCTACATAAATAATTGCTTGCTATAATCTGTTGCTAATCCAGTCAAAAGTGAAGCAAACAACTCTAATATTAGATTCAAATATTAAAAATAACTTTATTCAACAATAACAAGGCAAAATTCAATCCAATTGTGCGTTTGCTCATTCATACTGAAACCGTAAAAGCTTCGATACGGACAACTTTATCCGTAAACTTCCCTTTTCCCTCCCATTTCCTTGTGCCTATCTGCTGCTAATATCCATTTCCTCAGCTTTAATCGGTTGCATGCTCTCGACAGAGCGCTCAATCGTATTGGGTTTGTGTGAGTTTATTGCCAGTTCTCGCTGCTCTCAAACCACTTGGCTTGTAAAGGTTTAACTTTTAAATCCGAGCATATCCTCCACGCAGCTCATTAACTTTCGAATCAAGCAGCTTGTACTTACTTTTCCACGGCAACAATTCCCGCAACTATAACTCAGCCCAGGGCACATCTTTGCCGTCTGCCTTTAGAGACTTTCTGATTGCCAACTTCTCCGTGTAAATGTGTGTGTGTTTTGTTTCATTTGTGCCTGGGAGCTAGATAAGTGCGATGTTGGTACTGTGCAGCACTTAGTAGCAATTAAAAGTATCTTTACGGCAATTTCCCGGCTGGCGAACAGTAAAAGCCGCAAACCAAATTTCCACTTGCCGCTTTCTGTGGCTCGATTCTGTGAGGTGTCGTATATAATAAATTGCTTAATCAAAAGCGACTTAATATTGTGACTCTATAAAAATTCAATTAGTCTGCCTTTAAGTTGCTCCAAACTAGATTTATTTATATTGTATTTCCACTTCCGTTGGAGAAAGCTAAAGTAGTGATGGCACGATTAATCATAGGATACACAATAGTTGATTAATTCGTTTCAAGAAACGATTTAATTGTATTGTATGAATGGTTTCAAATTATCGAATCACAAATCGATTATTCGACAAAATAATCGCAAGTTGGAATAAGCTGTATTGGGGCATTTAGACCAGCTATTTGGACCTTAAATCAAATGATTATTCAGAATTAAATAAATCAAAAACAAACAGATACTATTCTTAAGTTAAGTATGAATATTTATCGAAGTTATATATTCCTAATGCTAATGCAGTCGTATTACTATCGTGTAATGTATATATTTGTATATTATTATTTGTAGCATTTACATTAAATTCGCATGTAAAAATACTTATAAAATATATTGTATGCTAAAAATACTGTAAAAACTGCTGTATGCGCAAATAACAAAATCTTTTGATTTAGACAATTGTTTTAGTTTCTTGTCGATTAATCGCAATTAATAATTGCAAGCACCAAAATAACTATATGATTCAATAATCGATTAATACAATTTTTTGCCATCACTAGGCTAGAAAGCGGAAGCTGCGTGCCAGGCAACAGCTGTGACGATCCTTTTGTTTTTGTTAATCTACATTTGAAAGAGTTGAACTCTGAACCTTAACATTAACCTCGTATTTGCGCACTTTTCACGCCCACTTGGCACCAGCTGCTCAAGCTTTTTTCTCCTTGAGACAAACAACAAAACTCCAACAAAATCCCTTCGTTTTGCCAACTCATTCACGGCTGGTTCCGTTCGCAGCTGTTGCCTCAAATACATCATCAACACTTAGGCCAGGTGCCGGCATTTGGGCAGAGGGTAGCATAAGCATGAAGTTAAATACACTCCTACTTATGCAACAGGCACAGCCCAGACAGCTGGGACTAGATGGGCTGCCGGTACTTCATTCATCATTAATGTGTCCCAAAGCAAGCTGAAAGTTCAGCCCTCCAAAGATTTAAATTATTTATTTAGCAAAGCCACTAAATAGACAGCCTGTTTAGCCAAAAGTCAATTCACTCGAAAATTACGCTTTAAATACAATTTGAAAGTAAACAAACTATTTAACTAAATATACTAATCACAGCTAAAATATCGATTGTCCGGAATTTTTAAAATATTTTAAAGGTTGATTTTCGCATTTTTAGACTCTGTGCGCACCAATATCAAACACTTTTAAATTTAGCTACATTAAATAAAGTGTAAAAATATATTTTTTAAATAAATATTTTTATGGTATATATAATTTAAATTTAAATAATGTTGGCAATTGAAAAAAGTACAAAATTGTGTATAAAACTTTTTAGTATAATTAAAAACTTCATTATTTTTTTCCTGAAGGATTTTTCAACGGAACCCTTTTATGACATTGAATTAATTAATAAAATACAATTTTGATAAGGTTCATTTGCCATCCAAAATACAAATCAAACAATTGATAAAAATCACAAGTGCAATGTTAACAAAATCTTCTTGAAACCCATTTTAAACTCTGTAGTGCACTTCTGTGCCTCTGGCTGTGGCTGTGGCTCTGGCTCTGGTTGTGCTCATCATTTTGGGCAACCAGCAGATGAAAAATCATATTAAAACAAACATGAAAACTGATGACACAGCAATTTGTTGACCGCTGGCTGAATTGGTTCACCGAATCGCTTTCCATTGAAAACATTTCGATTGGCTTTGATTTTGTGGCTAACACTGGCTCTGACATATGTTTGTATGTATTATTTGTGCTTCTATTATTGGGTGAGTTGTGAGTTCCATAAACATTTGCATGCTGGCATTAAGCAAAATGGCCCGAGAGGTGGTGCAAAGAGGCCCTTTCGAATATGGGCTCAATGAGCACTCGACGCACATTTAAACTCAAATCAGAAGCATAAACATTTGCTCTGATTTGTAGACAAAACCAGTAATGACGGAGCAGATCTGTCGGACGGAAGGCTACAGTCGGATGTAATGGACAGTAAAATTCCCTGTAATTTGTGTAAATATACATGGAAAGGCAAACTTACAAAGCTACGTGGATTTCCAAATATCCTCTACCCTGTCAAACAAATTGTCTGTTGTATATCTTCGAGACTTCTTATCCGATCGTATTGCAATTTACAGCGTTGATAAAAATTGAAATAATCTACGTATATGCCAAATTAAGATTCGGATCTGCTTACTGCATAGGAGAACCAAAATTCCGAAAGAGGTGCAGCTAGCTCTTATAGTTTAAGAGATCATACAGACGGACATAGCTATATCGACTCAGCTCGTCGTTCATTATGCCACGTCTTCTACTGGGTGTAACTCACATTTCCCATTTGCACTAACTTAATAGGTCCTTTTGTAGTTTTCCAAAGTACAGGGTCTAATAAATAACACACAAACCGTTCTATAGAGTATGCATGCCAATTGTTATTGGTATTGTGGCTATCCAATTGCTTAAGCAAATGAAAATGATGAACCGCACTTGGGTTGACTTAGTTGAATATGTTTTGTTTATGGTTGTGGCTGAGTCTGTGGCTTTTGCATGGTCCATAACATTGTGTTTGCTGGTCAGGGGTAATCAATCAATCAATCAATTAATTGTTACTTCATATGGGTCTATTTTCATTGCTGATTGCCCGCAGTTGCTGCTGTTTTCTTAGCTGTTGGCTATTTTGCCACTTAGTCAAAGTGATTGAATGTACGAATATGTTTATAAATGGTCAAGATGATTCAGTTGACAGAGTTGGAGTGGGTTTGCTATGCACTCGAATGTACTCAGGCATATCATTTGAACTTTACCGACTTGACTTGATTAGACCTTCTGCTTTGAATAAGCACAAAAGTGTCTATCAAGTTAGTGCACGTGGAAAATGTGTGTAACACCCGAAAGGAGGCGTGGCAGACCGTCCGACTGATCTGCCCCACCATTACCTTTGTGCGTCATTAACGATGAGTTTACTTCAATTCAG